>LKNJ01001431.1:0-91971 GCA_002120245.1 Maccullochella peelii
TATATATAGCTTTTGCGCTGATCAGAGCAATTTGAAGATGTAACCTTGTTATATTTGAAATTGTGAAGGCCATTTTTTACTATTTTCTGACATGAAAATGAATTCAAATAGACAGATTAATTCATAATGGAAATAATGAAAATTTGCAGGCCCTACTTGCCTACAACTTTGCTATTTTTTCAGTAACAGATGGAAGAGAGCTAACGCTTACAAGAAGGATAAAAATAGTGACCTGTTCTTAGAAAGGGGAAAGTTCTCATACATCATGTTTAAACTTAATAGACACTGCACTCTCTTCTTTTGTTTCAAAGTTCTTTGAAGATAAGGAATGAGAAGAAGAAGACAACCAGACATATAGAGGTCTGTTGGACACAGTGTGTGAAAGTTCAGAGAGGGGTGGTATATATTCACAGAAATGCTGGCTCTGTGTGACTTATTGCTTCTCTAAAGCCGTTTTATGTAGTGAGAAATCATCATGTCTTCTACCTTGATGTGCCGAGTGCCGGCTCTCTGGGAGATGATGGACAATCGGCCTGTGAACTACAGGCAGTTCTTTCTGTTCTGTCTCAGCTTCTCAGAGTCGTTTTGTTATTCGCCTCCTCGGCTCTCTGGTCTCTGCAAGAGGGAAGCAACGTTGCCTTTCATTGTTACCTCCCTCCATGGATCCAGCTGAGCATGCAGGAGGTTGCTCTCTGTATGTTCTGGGGTTGAGCATCTAGAAATTCAGATTTGTTTGCTTTTTATGTATATAGACCCACTTTGTATTTTTGCACTATTTTCATTTCATTTTGCACAAATAGCGTCTAAATTTCTAGGTAGCTAGCTAGCTTGTTGCGTGGCTACACCTGTCTGAATGGTGCAAAACAGCTTTTAAGTTGAAATATTGCCTATTCGCACATTCAGTAGACACGGAGCAACATTAGCATTCATTTGTAGTCATTTTTCTGTCCACCTGTGATGAATGTATGAATGAGTGATCACTTTCACATACAAGTGGCCATGTGATCCATTGGAAATATAAAAATATTGATTAGTGCAGCTTTAAGCTTATATCATGTAATTCTGCATATTAGTAAGATTTATAGCTGAACCTCTGTCAATTAATCATCTAGTCAATCAACTGAAAATTAACTGATAAAGGTTTGTTAAAACTGATTAAATCATTTTGGAAATGTAATACCTACAAAGAAAAAAAAAGAAACATTTGCTTGTTTAGCTTCACAAATTTGCTGCTTTTAATTGTTCCATATAATTTGATGACACTCACTTTAGGTTTGGGAAATTGTGATTGCCATCCGTACATTTTTTTTTAACATTTAATAAAATGAATGACTCATTTAGTAATAAAAAAAAGTACAATGTAAGTTACTGTAAATTGTGACAGATGGATGTAGATGGGTCATATTTCCGTACATAGTGAAGATGCCTATTCCATTCTGCAATGCAATATCCTGCAAGGTGAGAGATTCTCTTAGACATTGAATGGAGGAGAAACAGTTCACTTCATGAAAGAACATCACCTCACTGAAGGTAATCTGCTGTAAGATCATAACTTTCTCTGTAAATACCTTTAATCACTACCTACACCACCGGTATCCCTTATTTCTCCACCTCCACCCACTCACTCTCCTCTCCACTTCATGGACTGGCCCACCCCTCGCTCTCAGACAGAGAAACTCATTATAGCTGAGGATTAGATCGATCAGTATGAGGGGGGAGATGCCTGGTGGAGAGGCAGCATGCCTGGGCCAAGCATTTTATGCCAACAATGGAGCTCATCTCTGCATATCCTGACTACTTCACAGAGGAAAACACTCAGCAGCAAACCACTGGGTGAAAACACACACACTCACACATCCACAGAAAGACACAAACATAGGTGCACATTAATTTGAACTCACTTTATTTCAAGCAAATTGACTAAGAATATACTTGATAGCAAAAATGGCAAAAATCTGCCGATGGTTACTGAGATGTGACATATTCATGTCTTGCTAAAAGGCAGGTCAATAACGAGATTAAGCCTATAAACTTTCTAGTTAGAAAACAGTGTCTCTTGTTTTATCCAGCTAATTTTAAAACACATGCCCATGCACGCACACAAACACAAACACACATGCTGTCTGTATAGTCAGATTCTGAGAAATCTGCTGCACAAAGACAAAAAGCTCCCGGTAATGGAACATTTTCCCCCACAACATTTTATTTTCAAGGCTGAAATTTTCTCCTCTAAGTGGGTTTGGCTCTACAGGAAAGGCAGAGACTCCTGCCATTGCCCTGGAAACCAGCGAGAGTAAACACAAGTGGGACTGGGTTGTTGCTTCGCGGCGTGTCTTCACAGTAGCCTCATCTCAATCGTTCTGCACCCTCAGCCTATCTTTATTTCCCAGAGGGGTAATATTGGCTTCAGTACCTAGTTCCCCTGACTCAGGAATCCTCAGCTCTTCAAGGTGTGTGTGCATGAGAAAGTGTGTGCGCACATGCATGTTCATGTGTGTATGTTGTGGGAGTTAATAACAGATTAAGCATCAAAGCAGTGAGCATTGGAGCAGCCGAGCTTTCCATAAATTAACATCACCTTTTGTCTCTATTTCTTCCTTATTTGTTGACTCCTTATTATTATTTTGGGGTGAAAATCCATGCAAATGAGGAAGTGTCTAATCCTGTCCCTGGTTAGGGGTGATAATGGTACCTTTTGTTGTTTACAATAAGGAATTATCATCAGGCAGGTGGAGGAGTGGACACCTTGTGAAGTGATCCTGTCACTGCTATTTCACTTTACTTCATTTTGTGGCTTTGGCTGTAGCACAATAGTGCTCCTGTTGAAGCCCAGAAATAGTTTTATATGGAAATAAAAAAGAGATATCAATGATCTTAAAAATCTTGATACAAAATGATTCTGTCTCTGAGCAGTGAGACACTTTTTCTGCCTAAATCTCAGCTCCCTTATCGATTTATCTTCTGTACGTTAAAAGGTTTGCTTTTGAAATTAGCGCCTGTGCAGGCCCTAATTAGACTCATTAAGGATGCTAATTACATACCTGAAAAATGACCAACAAACAACACAACGACAACCAAGTGCAGATCCCAGCTTCCCCAAAGGCAGAGACTGGGAACAGTGTGCCCATAATCCCTTTCACCACACGGATGCTGTGCTTGGCCTGAGAAAGAGCAGCATCCCGCAGGCAAAGACATGTTCTCATCTGCACAGAGGAGATAACTGCACCACACCCAGCCTCCAGTCCTCCACAACCCCCCCTCCACCACCACCAACCTGCCTCTGCACACCATCCATTCTCCTGGCCCTCCAAGTTTTCTCTCTTACGACTGTCCATCACAGCACACACACACACACGCACACACACACACACACACACACAAACTGAAACACAATGTCACTGCAAGCTCACTGGAAAAACGAGGAGGGAGAAGAAAGACGGCAGTTAAAATGAGTTTGGACAGCAAAGTAAGAGCAATGCTTTTTTTCCCTTTCCCCTGCTCTGGCGTTGGCGCTTTGTGTGTATCTCTGCTGATCCAGCCACTTTGAAGTGTGCAGCCTTTGATTTGGACAAAGATTAGGGAATTTGATCCCCATTTTAAAGAAGCTGGCACACAGGGGTTGTTTTCATGGCCATAAAAGAATCTTTTTGACTAAAAATCAATGGCCGATTCCAGATGGGGCCTTCTCAGCTGGGAGTGAAGTGCATCATCTCTGGGTATGTCAGTGTGTCTGCCAAGTGTTTATCAGGCGACCCACTGGCCAAGGAGATTATTATATTGACTGCGCGCTCACAGTTCAGAGGGGCTCTGCAGTGACAAGCATCTAGCAGTGACAACAGGTGGATAGCGAGCTGTCATGCTGCATGATGACACACCAGAGGCAATCTCAGCGAAGAGCTCTTACCACTGCAGATAACAGGGACGGGGACGTCAACGTCTCTGTGGTGCCTTGCAGCGCAAGTAAGCCGCAACCACTTAAAAGCATAATATTAGAACTGCTCCCCTTGTAGAAGAATGAGAGGTTCAGTTCACCAAAATCACACACAAAAAAAATGTTTTCTCACTTTCCCCTATCTAGCCATGCAGCTAGTTTAGGTTTTATTTGATGAGGTTTTGACTTTCAGTCTCTTGGGGACTATTTATTTGGTAGAAAGTAGTTCCAATGTAAATGGTTAATAGCAAGGAACCAGGCCTGTTTCTAGAGGGAAACATTTTGAGTTTTTTCAAATGTCATTTTGCAATGCTTTGAGTACCAGAAACCAAATTTCATTCACCCCCTCATAATACTGTATTGGGTAGGACTGGGCAATGATGAAATAAATGTGTTAACCTTCAGAGATTTCGCTGCAGAAGTTATGCTGAGAAAGCTTTCCCTTTAATATCTCTTGCTGTGCTAGTCCATTGTGAGCTATGTTGCAAATCAATGAGCAGGACTTATTGATTGGATTTAAAAGAATATTTCATGAATGTGATGAACTGCCTTGACATTGCAGGTAGTTAATTCACTGAATGAGCCAAACACACATTCCTCTCCCGTTATTTTATCTTGTGACTGTTTCTCAGTTCAATATCCACGAAAATTAACTACATCATTATATACTGATATTGAGAAATAAAGACATACATTGTGAAAGAAGATCTTTTTTATATTGCCGAACCCATTGGGGTGGCAGCACCATTTTCAAAGATAAATATCTCATAAACCCTGCACATACAGGTTAAACTGGAACTATCTGCATGGCTAGATATACTGTACCTCTAGGAGTAAGTGAGTTTTTTTGTGATCTGTGTGAACTGACATTTTTAAATAGCCAAATGGAACAGAGAACCGACTTGTTTCTTCTTTTCTGAAAAGAATAAGACCCATCATGAGGTCAGACTGTCCTCGCTATTTATTGTCACAAAGATGATGACTGATTGACACGCGAGCACTTGTCGTGATACCAACCCGAGCAGTAAGCAAGACAAATCATACAGAGTGACAAGAACCTGAAAATCCACACTTGGTGGTAAAGATTACATCTATGTCCACCTCCATTACTGTATATAACTGTATTATATTGCACCGTGGACCTTAATCTGTACATATTGTTTTGTAAATGGGAACTAAATGAAAAGTGCCATGTGGTTATCAGCATGAGCTATTTGCTGATAAGCTGCACAGTCAGTCTCATAGATACCATTTTGGACTAGAAGAATTAAAAGCAATTGATTATATAAGCCAACACAAATTCAGAGCAAGTTTTTATTAGGCAGCTTCTTTTCAAAAGAGCCCGTTCCACTGCTGGTGTTCAGAAGGAATAGCATGAGTGTGATTTCAAATCTGTCTCTCTCTTTTTCTTAATTTACTTTTCTCCTCTCCTCATTCTCTGACACTCTCTCTCGCTCTCACACTCCGTGTCTCGCTCTCTGTCTCTCTCCTCCATTGCCAGTCCAACAGCTGCTTCTCCTTTGGCCAGCCTCCAAATGGATGACTGAGGAGAGTGAATGGGTTTTTAATTTCACTTGTTAACGCCGCTTTCTCTCTGGTTCCCCTCCCTCAACCTGCAGTGCCAACAACCAGACACCCAGATCGGAAGAAAACTTGGAGTGGGAGGAGGAGGAATAAACAGCCGTTTTTGAACAGCACAAAAGCAGAATCTGAACATCCAACCATCAAATTAAGAGGACACTGATTAGGCATGAGCTGAGATATCTGAAGAGTTGCATTCTCCTTTCTGTCCTCTTTTGTTGGTTAATTAATCATGAAGGGCTTTACTCGAGCATCTCAGAGGAGGCAAGGAGGAATGAAGCAGTGATATTGTTCTGTTACTCCCAGAGCAGAGACCTCTGCCACCGCTCCAAAACTCCAGACAGGTGCATTCAAGATGCCTCAGGTAAGATGGTTGCTGCTTTAGCTATGACTGCTGTACATGTGCTGAAGGAAGCCACCAGGCCACTATGAAATCCTCACCATGATTCGACCGTCTTCACCTCACACTGACACTACATTACCCACATGACCCATTAGTAAGCCATTACTGCATCATCAAATAAGGGAAATAAGGGGAAAAGCCAAAAGCAGTACAACTGCTGCTACAAAGAATGCTAATAAACTGAAGTAATTAAAATAAAAACTAGGCGGTAGAACAGCAGCAAAAAAACATCTCGGGGGAATAGGTCTTCTCATGATGAAAGATGATGGATATGGGCAAAATTGTAGCACACACAACACACACACACACACACACAGACACAGTATCAAACTATATATGAAGGATTACATTTCCTTCAGCTGTTGCCAGGGAAACATTTTAATTAAATGTATTTCTCAGCCGTTGTGGTACTGTGGAGTGCACCTTAAATATTCAGGTATCTTGCAAGCTTTGTAATAAATATTGAGGACAAAAAAGTACAAATATATTAAGGTACAATGCAGCCAAAGATAAATACAACATGACAAAGTATTCAGACTACTACTCAGCTATAGCAAATAAGGCTATTGGTAGAGATGTTTAACACAGCTAGAGCCAATCCTGAAATTCAACAGACAAATTTAATGTTTAAAGAGTAAGCAAAAGTTCCTTGAGGATAGTGCCCATACACCAGAGACACATTAAAACAACAGGTGACGGGGCTGTGAAACTTATAAACAATTGCTGGAGTACATAACCCCCGGGCGCTTTAAACTGAGTGCCTGCGGCATGCAGTTGGATGAGTTGTGACATCCATCGTAAGTGAGATGGATTACAGAGAGCCAGTTTGATTTGAATAACAAGCAATTTACTGGCTTGGATGTGATGCTGCTGAGGTGCAGGTCTCTGGCAGGAAGAGGCCACAAGCTCCCATTACACCAGGTTGGGTTTAAAACATCCACTTGTCTCCGTGTTGGTCTACCTTTTTGAACATAGTCCAGCTGGGGGATGGAGGGGGGTGGAGTATGGCTTATAGCTGCTACTCTTACTCTAGCGAACTACACTAGCAGCATCTTTTCAGGCAAAATCACACATTATTTGCATAAAACCATTAAACTGTAGACATAAATGTAATCACAAAGAAATGGAAATTCTGCAATTGATCACAGCATAAAAGGGGTAGTTGTAGGTTAGTTGTGTACCTCTGTAGAGACCTCTGTAGAGAAAACACACAGTGGCCTGGGCAGTGAGAGACAAATGGTCGAGTGTATCAAATAACAACGTGAACAGGAAGACGTGTTCCATACAGCAGGCAAGGTGTGCCCTCTTGTGGAAAAACATCAACATCGCAGTTCACATTTAACACATCAATTTCTTATTTTTCCCAGCTCACTTGCTTGTACAACTCAACTCTCAACAGGAAAAACTTACCACTAAGTTACCAACAAATAAACTGTTTCTCTCTGTTTGTGAGAGCAAACAGGTAACAATTTCACATGACAATGTGCTCCACAATTAATAATAATATATAAATAATTGTGAAAGTAGAAGCTTTGAGAAGATAGACTTTATTCATTTCATATAAAAATGACAAAAACTTTCCAAAAAAGTTGAACAGGTGCTTCAGCTAATCTTCACAGGGACAAGAGCCGGCCTGCATCATGGACATGATCTCCTTGGGGAACACACAGACAGTCGTCGCACCTTCACATCATCACCTCAATCACTTCACATATAAAGACAAACCTGTGCAGTAAACCACCAGCAGAGGCCGGGGTAAGCCTGGAACAAACCAATGCACCCTTTACATTCCTCCTTCCCTGCATTCCTTTCTTCCTACATCCCAGACTCCTCCTCACACTCCTCATTTTTTCCCTTTTCTCCTTCGTCTAGTTTTCCTTTTTTGTTAAATCTTCTTTCTGACCCTTCATGTCCCTGAGCCCTCCTTCTCTGATTGGTTCCAGACGTGCCACTGAGCCCTTCTTGCCGACTCAACATTCCACAGCTGGAGACTGCACACGCGCGCGCGCACACACACACACGCGCACACACACACGCGCGCACACACACACACACACACACACACACACTTCTACTCACTCACTCTCCTCCTCCCTTCCCCCTCTATCTTAGTCCAACTCGTGGAGCAAAAAAAAAGCATTTTTTTTCACAGCAGCTCTGTCAAACACCAAAACTCTCAGACTGAAACGGCTCCAAAGCATTCCTCCCAGAAGGAAGACAGAAATTCACTCAGAGGTAAGAGCTGAAGGAAAAAGAAAAATGTTTGAGAAGGCAAATGAACTCTGGAAAATGCGGTCATTACGCTGCACAAATGTGAAATCTCAAAATTACGTTTTCTCTTCACGATGAATTCACTTTTAAAACATTCTCTCATATAAACATTCTCTCATATATACAATGATGTCATTAACATGAGGGATGTTTTCCTTTGTGGGGCAAGGAGAGAGGTTCAAGTGTTGGCAAATATCCCATGAAAGTAGGAACGTTTCTAAATGTCTTTACCAGTCGTATTTTGGTCAAAACACATAATGGAACCTGCATCATTTAAAAGACAAAAAGAGAAGAATATCCTAGCGATAAAACATACAGAGAAGTGAACTGTGGTCCATAAAAATGATGAATCAGACAAATATCAAATTGCAAACCTTTTTCATGTGCATACAAAGAGAATTACTGTCCTTAAAAATAGCTGAATCAGCTCCAGATGGTGGCATGAAGAGCCAAAACAAACTAAAGTTTGGAATCACAGAGCAGCAACTGTGCCTTAAGGATAATGACTAAAAGCAAGTGGATGACTAATATTGAATTAGCTCAAGATAATAGTAGAAAGTGCCAAAATGTACACGAAGCCATGGAAACTGAAAGTCTGATCATGTGATGACAACCTTCAGTTCTGCAGTATCAAAAAGACAATGCAGTCTATTTAAAGACCAGCTTTCAATACTAAGTTCTCCACAGAACTTAGTATTAGTAATGTGCACAAGTCTAGTGTAGGCCTACTGCCCTCACACGGTTTGAGGTCACCACAATTAATGGTTCCTGTCACCTTCCACACATTCACATATGGACTTCTTCCTCTTCTGCTCGTCTCACAGCTGGTGCTGACGTGTCAGATCAGACCAGAAAGGAGGAGAGAGACAGGCTCACAAAAACCACACATGCATCATCAGTAACAGTTCTCTGCAGCTGCACATATAATGACAAATCAATGGGAAGGACATGAACACAATGAAGCAATAAAAACACACCTCAAGTTCAGGTAAATACTGTCACGACAAAAAAGAACAAAAAATTAAAATTAAAAAATGAATTTGGTCCTGAAGAAGACTGACTGTGTATTTAGAGGACAGAGACAAATGGTTTAGTCGATCTGTAGCTGTGATAGTGCTATGTAACTCTTTCAATCAAAAGGGGAAGAAGAAAGGAAATAAAACACCGAGCAAAAATTGACTTTGGCACCAAGGAAGACGGTGAGGAGTCATTTCATAAACCGGTTTTATGTTGAACTTTTCCAGCTGCAATAAAACTAAACTCCCAGTAGATCCATTTACAGCCTTGGTGAACTCATTTTTGGAAAAGCTGTACATATGGAAGGATCTTAGAGAAATTGCTAGAACCGTTAAGTCTTGACAAAAGAGGATTGAGTAGGCGGGGGTTCAATTTAAAAACTAAACATCTGCTGTGCTCTACACAGCCCTTCAGCACTTTAAAAATCTTTTTTTGGTTTCAAAAGAGACAACAAAAACATGCCACAATGTGTATCTGAGTCAGCACGTTGAAATCAGCCTCTCCTGTGTCAGGTTGGGTTGGGTCCAGTCCTGGGTTGGTCGGTCCAGGGCGGCTCTGCTACTCCGGCTGCTCGTTCAGCTCCATGTCAGACACCAGGATGTTCTTCTCAGTCTGCTCTGCAAGGCTGGAGTTGGTGCGACTGTAGCGGGCCCCTTCATAGGACCCCCGGGACCCAACAGTTCGCCGACGGTACAAGTAGATCACGCCGACAATCAGCACCACCAGCATCAGGCCCGTCAACATGACAACAATCAGAGTGGGCATGTGGTCACCATCCACTGGGTAGAGGTAGTAGATGGATGTCAGGATTAGTGTAAATAATTCACTTTCATAAAGTTACAACACAGATTTTTATGCTAAGTTTCAAGTGAACAGAATAGCATGGCAGAAGGTAATCATACTTACATGTTACAGCTGAGGTCTCAGCACCTGCAAATGGAAGAGGGGACAGTTAGTAAAAACTGACTGCTTTAGTATTTGGCAATAATTTTAACTGCATTTGATCTTTCATCTCCTACTGGGTGATTTCTCAGGTTGTTCCACCATGTCTACAAATGTACAAATATTAGATTTTTCTGTGGCTGCTTCAGTGTTCATTTATTTTCTCTCAACACTACAATCAACTGCAGGGTTTACATTTATGTATAGTATGTTAATTGATTAGCCAACATTTGATTTATTGATTAGCACACAGATCATGCTCAAGGAACTTCTTCAGCATTTTTGAAACCTTGAAAATGATTTTGTTATGGTCTCATTGTTGACTAGTTTGATCTCAAACTCAACTGACTCAACTAGACCTGGTTCTGAGAGTAACTTCCCCTTGGCTAAAGTAGTCTTGTGTGTGCTTACTGCGAGGCCCTTTGCAGATGACTCCATGTGTACGATTTCTGCAGGAGCCCGGCTTCCACAAGCCACTGTTGCTCTGGATCCAGAAGCAGGAGTTTGGAGACAGAACAGAGGAGGCGACATCATGTGCCTCCCAGTTGGTGTACGACATCTCTGTGTCCTCGCTCCACACCAGAACTCTACCTGCAGCAGAAGCACATGTACACACACTCAGAGGAGCTTCAAACACACTCAAGCAGAACTGTTTCTTTAGTTTTATCTTAAGGAGAGCTAATTGTTTCATGTTCTGCCTGACATCTCTGTTCAGTCATAGAGGTTTCCAATGTTGTGTTTTCAGATTCAGTTCTTCCCATTAGCTTACCAAGCATATTTCAGGGCATTTCACTCAAATTATCTAATTTCTGCAGATAATAATGCAGTTCTAATAAATTAACTTTTCCGAGATAATGCACTTTTAATGCACTGCAGATAATGTGCTTTATCACATTTATTTGACACGAGAGAAACAGTCTTAATCAGGTTTCCTCTACTTAATTAATTGTTGCATGATTATTCTATAAAATAAATCATAATCAATCAGGTAAAACTTATTAAATTAAGAGTAAGATAATTAGACTAAAAGCAGCCTAAAATGAATAAGCTTGGGTTTCAAAAATGTTTGAAAATCTGAAGGTTAATAAGGTTGCTGTGGGAGATGGACGGGACTGTCCGAGGCAACGTTGCTGGACCTTTCACGCTGATGCCCAGCCAAGCTCCATGTGCCTGTTCTGCATAGCTCTGGATGTGTTCCCATACAAATCCGTTCTCTGTCTCATCCAAGATAGAGAGAAGTTCTGCTCCCACTGGAAGAGAGAAACAGAAAGAAATACACAGAGATGGAACAAAAGAGAAATAGAATGAAAAAATGAAATGAAATGTATCATGTAGGGAGATTTAACAATGGTGCAGCCGGCTCAATGAACAACACTAAATTTAGACATATCGATGCATGTTGTCAATTATGTTTGCAGTGGAGAAAGTCAGAGTGTTGCACTTAATTGGCTTTCAACTCAATACCATGAGCTGTGCTCATGGGCAGCACAGCAGGAGTTTGAGCAGAGTCAGAATGGTGAAGGTGTGAGGGCGCTTCTGAAACTCTTCCCTACCTTTTTTACAGGACATGCGTGCATCCTGCTGCAGTTTCAGGCTTTGCAGGTTGAAGGCGTAACAGTGATTTCTGAAAGGCATCCACGCCCACTCGCCCAGAGAGTGGGGGCACTGTCCGGGATAGATCCACTGGTGAACCACAGGCTCAGCTGACAGGGAGAAAAACAACAGAGATTAATACATTTAATTTACAGTAACTGAATGCTAACATGTTATCAGAGGAAATTACAGGTAAGGTGTTTAGGTTTTAACAAGATGTGTACAACTCAACAGCATTGTGTATTGTATTCTGGTGAGTTGTTATTGCTGTTACATTACACACACATACCACTAATTTGACAGATAGCAGCCTCCAGTTTAGCATCACAGGGAGTCATAGTCCACTGCCCAGTAGTGGTCATGTGACCGCATCCAGCCATCTGATTGGGCTCCCCATCTTTCCAGTTTGAATATGACAGGTCTTCTTCACCCAGCCAGGTGAAGCTCCGTCCCTGAGAACATAAAAAAATAAGTTGCAATTCACTGCAGTTTCCCTCAGCCTGGAAAACACGGCTGCACTTGTGTGACTCTATTAATGAATCATAACAAGTTATACTGTAAGTTAATAGGCTCACTCCATAGTTATAGAGAGCGATCCAGGCAGGATGGTGCAGGCTGTTGATCAGCAGCGTGAGATAACCCTGCTGGTAGGGATCCTTCACCGTGGCCAGGGTCCCATTCAAAGATTCACAGATGTGCAGAGCGCCGGTCCAGTCCAGACGCTTCTCAACAACCCGGTAACTCACTCCACCCAGCTCCACAGGCTTTGACAGAGAGGCAGGAATAAGAGCTGGGGCCGGAGGGATAGTTGAGTCTGAAGAAACGACAAAGTCACACAAGATGATTTAAGTCGACACACCTCCATTTGTGGTGCAAATATTCTGCACTTTTAAAGCAGACATTATTGTGGTTGTTATTCAATGTCACACCTTGTTGCCTTTGACAGATGTAGCCATTACTTTCCATCTCACAGGCTCGGGAAGCCCACATGCCAGTGTTCTTCTGTGGGTTCCCATGAATCATCACCACACAGTTTCCCTGAGAGGTGACAGTGAAATCATCAGAACAGGAACACACTGAGGGCAGAAGCATGACCCGTGTGCTCATAGGTGAGTGTTGTGATTACCGGGGTCTTGTTGTGGTGTGGCCCGCTGTTGTCAAGTGGCTCTCCAGGAGCCCAGTTGGTGTAGCTGAGCAGGCCTGCCTTGGCCCAATGGAAATGACCTTTAGAGTCTGAGGTCAGACCCACCCAAAGGTCAACACTGGCATTGTAAAGCAGGGTGGTGACAAAGGCTGTGAGGAGGAGAAGCAATTGCATCAGTGTGCATGTGTGTGGTGAAACTCTTAAGAGACACTTAAGAACAGTGATAAATAAAGGTAAATACAAACATGAATATCTAAACCATCATTCAATTGGTGATAAACAGGCAATCAATTCCTATAAGAATAAAATGACTGGATTCTCATAACATACTATAACGCACTACAAGCGATTTGATGCTGCTTAAATGACAGATCATCATCCTTATAAAAAGAATCATACCTGAAAAGGTAAGTAATCTACATTAAAGTAGAGAGATACTAGTTAACTTTAGTTGGGTCCAACACCACCTCCCTGCTTGTAACTTTATGCCCGCTGTATTCAGCTGTAATTACCTTCCTCCAAATGATTGGACACAACTGCCAGTTCACCTTGCTGCGATTCACATTTCAACTTGGCTGCAGACCATGTGACTCGGTATGAATGATCAAATACTCTGAAACACTACAAAAACACCAGATTGGTGTCATTGCACACGTAAAACAAAAAAAGATTGCACAGGTTAGGTTTGGTTAGAGTTAGGGCAGTAGCAGGTGCATGAAATAAAACACTAGGTACGTCCTGTTTACTTGCTATGCTTCACTGCCTACATGGTATAATTATTTGATGCATTCTAGACATCCTGCACCCTTTATACAACTTAACATAATAATTGCATTATGCAGAACTCTACCTTATGCTGATAGGAGGACCATCCGTCAGGACAGCCTGAAGGTGGGTGGGGGGATGACGGAGTTGGAGGAATAGTGCCTGTGACATTTACTTTCTTACAGATGTAGGGCAGGTCGGAGTGGCACTTCTGATCGGCCCAGTCCGCTGTTTGTGAGTGAAAAATACAAGCTCCTGTATGTGTGCTGCATTTGATTTAGTCTCTTGAGGTCTCTTATTCTGGCTGTTTTTACCTTTGGAAGATATGTAGACACATTTGCGATCACGGCTGAGTGCGTGTGGCCTCCCAAGGGCCCAGGACACATAATTGAGCACAGAGTGGTCAGACCAGCGGAAACGGCCATCATTTTCGTAGGTGTGAAGCCCCAGCCACCAGTTGTCACCCTCCACCTTCACCATCTGAAGATGAGAGAGAAAGTGTGAAAAGGCATGCCGAGGCCAGAGTCACAGAGACTTTTAAACATGCAGGGCTTGCCTGTAGAAAAGGTTGCAATGCATAATATAAACACCATAATAACACAAGTTTGTACCCTCATAAGGCTGGATTGCCTGGTAAAACACTTGCATTTTTGGATTAAATTAACTAATACAAATGATGAGGAACTTTTTCATAAAGTGTGCAGTGCCTTGTTTAAAGTGTTGGCCAGGAAAGCTTCTTCCTCAGCTGAGTGGACGGAGGCCAGTGAGGAATCAAACCAGGAGCAAATCCTCTGGGCCTGGTCCCAAGTGGTGCGGTGGTCAAAAAATTTATACTCAGCCTCCTGGAAGCCAATCCACTCAGGTGAACTGGTGCCTGAGAGATGAGAGAAGAAGGTTTGACAGTCATGAGACATAATAGGAAGGTTCTGAAAAAAAAGCCCTTAGGAGATAATTTCAGTATGCCGAGAGAAGTTCAAAGCTAAGAAAATAAGACTGACCTTCAGAGACTTCTGGTTCCTTCTCAACACTACCTAAAAAAACAGACACACAAGGGAAAAGTGTATTCATGACATACAAAATGTGAGACGCCTAAAAGGCAAGAAATCTATAAAAAAGGGAAGAAATCTATAGGAGCTGTAAGTGGAAAAAAGGTATTTCTAAAGATGAAGAGAAAATGTGCAACATGAATACAAAAACAATTATTCTGCGGTAGGATTTAAAGATGTCCAGTGCAAATGTATCACTATACACTAAAAGGATTTTCGAAATACGCCCAGTGCTATTGTACCTCTGGGGATCTTGCAGATCCAGTCCAACTCAGAGTCACAGTGCATGGCCAGCCAGGTCATAGTGCCCAAGTCTGCTGCAGCACATTGCCGGATGTTGTAGTAGTACCGGCCGAAGTTCTGGTACGTGAACTGAGACACAAGCAAAGAGTAAACATACTGTGTTTCAAGCTATTTTTTTTGCCCAGCATCTGTTGGTACACAGTTAGGTTGCATCTTGCCATCACTCACAGCCAGTCCATCACTCCACTTCCAGCTGCCATTGTCCATTGGGTTTCTGCGGTTCAGTCCGATCCAAAACCAGTGCTGTTCATGGTCCTCTGACTCCCTGTGGGGCATATAATCATCATCATCATCATCATCACCATTGTCATCATATTACATCACATGTCACCCGGTCAGAGGTGGACACCCACCCAAAGGCATCATGGAGGACCTGCAGAACGACCTGCTCCTCCTCAGGACCGCTGATACTCAACAGGTTGGCTCCGTGTCTCCGGCAGAACAGGTGAGCCTGCAGCCAGCTCAGCTTATGCTCCAGCTGGGAGGAATGAAACACCTGCACACAGGTGTAAAGGTGTTGTTATAGTTCAATTAAAAATGTAATACTGGGTGTGAAACAAGTAGTATTAGTAGTAGTACTACTTGCAATGTTATTGTTACTATTAAGAATAACCACCCCTAGCTAGGTACCGGACCTCAGTACTTGCTGAGTACTGACATTTGACAGTAAAAACTGTGAAGAACTGAAAGTTGGTCCTAAATACTTGGTCAGATTCTTGGTGCTGCTTATTTCTGTTTATTTTTGGTTGAAAAATTGACTGTTTTAAATTTTAATTTTCACTGTATTTCATTTAGGTAAAGTTTGTGTATCGCTGCTCAGTTTCAAACAAAATTAACCACTGATGCATTGTAAAGATATGGCTTTCATTTTATAGTTATATATTATAATTAAAATATATTGTTTTGGTATTGGTACTGAGACTTAGTTATCATATTGGCAATATAAATTTAAATACTGTAAAAGTAATAGATGTATACATATGAAAGTCCACTACCTGTTCAGTTAATTATATACTGTATATATATATATATATATATATATATATAGCTTTATATAAGCTTTTAAAATACATTTTGCTAATGTAAAATAATCTATGATATGTAATTCATTCCAGTTATGACCTACAGTATATCTGTAAGAATGATATTATATATATAGCTTTATATAAGCTTTTAAAATACATTTTGCTAATGTAAAATAATCTATGATATGTAATTCATTCCAGTTATGACCTACAGTATATCTGTAAGAATGATATCCTAAATAAACAGGAAAACAGGTTAGCATGGCAACACTAATCAAAGGAGAACACAGAATAAACTCTATCTTTGAAACTACAGTGTATAAATATAAATGTATAGATTAAATGTAATTTTAATTCTAATATTATTATTAGACTGGACAAGACACTACACTATTTTTCACTCTGACAAAGTTGAACTTATGTTTCTAAATCACCTTAAAAAGAGTAGTCATCCTACTTTGTAAAAAGTGATCATACCTACATCTACAAGGACATATAATACACTAATACACAGTCTAAGACTGAATTAATCAATTGGTGAAAACCAAAGTGTGACATTTCCAGCAGAGAAATGATAGTGTGAAACGGTGAAACATTGCTGGGATGAACCTTGTAACAGTAGCGCAGGTTGCTGTTGCTCTTCCAGCCGCTGGGACAGGAGCCGCTGAGGCTCGGGGTGGGCTGAGGGGCCGGGGGCTCAGGGCTCAGAGACGTGTCCTGGTTCTGTCGGCAGATGAATTTTGCCTTCGATGACGCACACTCCCTCACCTCCCACAGACCTGTTGCGAAGCCCGTCACCATGGAAACACAGCCGCCGCGGATGTTGACTGAAATAGATACAGGGTGAAATGTAGGTGAGTGGAGAGAAAGAAAAAGAGGCTATACTGACGAAACGTGTGGAAATAGAGGGTTGATGTGGAGAAGAAAAGACAAGACAATTATGGATTGTGCAACATTTCCTGTAAATCCTGTCTGGGCTCTAGTTCTCTAATCTCCCCAATGAATCATCCTTATGTTTCTGTTTTTTAAAATGGTGTGTACACCAGTAGAGGGTGGTCTTCTATGTGATGGAATTGTTTTTGTCATTATACAGATATCTAGAAAACTATTTGACAATGAGACGTGTAAAATCTGCATTTTACTTGTTTACATCAGTGAACAACGTTCTAAAACGGTTTCTCCGGTTGATCCAATCTAGCACCGCATTGAATAAACTCTAAATTGACTTGGGTTCGGTCCAATCAAAGGGAGTTGTCCCTCCCTTTCCGTAATCTGAAATGTCATTGTGTTTTGTGTAATGTCGTTGTGTTTTGAAACATCAGGGCCACCGTAGTTCATACTAGAAATGTCATCATCTGACAAAAACCTACAGATAAAGTTAAAAATTGTCAGAGAGGTAATTTAACCAGCCAAGTTTGCTAAAGCACCAAACTGCAGCTATAATCTTTGCAGAGGTCAGACAGCTCACATCTTTGGCTCTAAAGCCAGAGGACTCGCCCACCACTCCACGTCTGGTTTAGAAATTATGGCTATGGTGAATCTAAAATCCACAATAGCCTGAATTATCCCGTTTGGTGTCTCACCCCTGTGGTGCAGCAATGAATATTCGTTGGAAGACAAATCGCGGTTTACAATTTCTTCAACAAACTGGTCCAATTTTGATACATTCAATTTAAATCAGAACATACCCCTGCTGGAAGGTTTTGACTGCTGCTGATCATTTTCTTGCATAGGCTGATTGTCAGCTAATCAAAGCTGCTTTATAGCCAATTCAGGATGTAGTTCTGAATCTGTATTTTGGCCAAAGAAAAAACACCTGGGGCCAATACAGTTTCTTCTTTTTTTAGATTAAATCCAAATTTCTGGCTGTGGTTCAGAATGGATCTCATGTTTTGGGCAGTTGAAAAAGTTGAAAGCATTCATTTTCTCAATGAATAGAGAAACTAATTGGCAGATTAATTGATAACAAAAATAATAATTAGATGCTGCCCTATAAAAGACATTTTTACAGGTAAATCATGTTTTACATTAACAGACAGACCAATATACATACTGTATGTACAGAACCTAGTAAAACATGTAAATATGCATTATGAGCTGTTAACAGGTTAAATAGATCCACCTGGCATTAATACATCTTTTAGCGATGTACAATGGAATCTTATTTCTCTTTAACATCACTTTGTCTTAAATTATTCAAATTCCTAAAACTGTTCCACAAGCATTAATACAATCTGTTTTTGAACAGTAAGATATTGTCTTCAAAATGACTTAATGCTTTGACACCTGGTCAACAATCTGGTCATTCTGCAACTTGCAATACATTATCAGATCATATTTGTAGTTCATTCTGTAAATCATTCACACACTTATTCAAACATGACATATGTGACCGACCTGGCTGGTCTCGATTCCAGTTGGTGTAGGACACTTCATCTCCGCTGAGCCAGTGAAAAGAACCGGGGCTGCCCTCGTCATGGAGGCCAATCCAGAAGGAATCACCAGAGCGACCGAACACCAGGCTGTTGGCGAAGGCCTGCTCAAACCTTTAAAGATTTAATGGTACTTTCAGTAAGGCAGCATTGACAAAACACACCGTGATGTCTTTCAATCGCTGTGAGGGAGTCTGTTTTTGTGTGTTGCTGCACGCACCTATTGGTAATGGTAACAAGGGTGGCTTCATGGTCCTCACAGGACTTCCTGGCTTCATCAAAGGTATGCAGATCTTCTCCCACCCAGTAACAAGATGGACTGTGCCACTTCCAGCCCTGAGAGAAGATGGGAGGAGAGAAGAGGAGAGGAGATTAGCAGGATATGGAAAATAAAATGTAAGAAAATAAAAAAGTCTGAAGAATAAAAATAAACCATTCAAGGAGCGCAAACGTCAACAAAGGCTGTGCAACTCTTTAAATGTGCTAATTCATTTAAAACCTGGATCTGGATGTGCATCAAAATACACATGGAGACAGAAAAACATAAGTGTAAATCCCATCAATATTGCTGTTTTGTACATGGAAGGATAGTGCAAACTATCAGACTAACTAACAGACTCATGACTACTGAGTAATGTGCATTTAAATTGATCATCTTTCAATAGCACCACCTACTTAGGCAAAAGTGTCTGAAGTTTAGGAACTATGGCAATTTATAGGCCAACAACAAATGAACAGTTAAAGGAAAATGGAGTATCACATACCATAGAACCTTTTTGGGCAGAGGGGGTATTGGATAGATATTTGAAAGAAATGTGTTTGACCAAGGAATTCAGGAAAAAAACTCACAGACAGACAAGCAAACAAGACCTAAAACATATCTTCCTTTTTGGAGGTAAAAAACATCATTTGAATGCCATTTTAACAATTAAAGCAGAGGTGAGTCTACTTATACCAGATGACTATATCCCAAGTGCAGAATAAAAAGAACAGGTCTAGGCATGCAGAAATAACTTTTCCCTGGCCTCAGTCCCTCCTGCCAGCTCATGTAATGTAGTTGAGGACGTGTACAGACGGAGAGCACAGCCAACACGCAGAAGGTCAAAAGGGGTGAGATTGTGAGCGAGAATGATAGTGAGAGACAGTTTGTATACAGCTTCGCCCAACCTCAGGCTTTTTACACAACCACGTTTGGTATCTAGACAGAAACCTCAACGATTATAACTGCTGGAGAGGCTTGATCTGTTGAAACTCACTTCCCTATCTTACAGTCACAACATACATGTTGACTTATAGCATGTTCCCAATAACATTATTGACAGTACTGAGAAGTACTTCAACTAGAATCAACTAATGTCATGAAACACTACACCTGATTTCATCCACACATCCATTACCCATTACATTACATTACATTATAATCAACCATATGTCCTCAATTATTTGAAAACAAGCCATATATTGAATTTTTCGTAGGTGGAATTATTCTCACTACTTTGACTTTAACACACAAACAATGGACAGCACTTTCCTAAAGCTTTTTTGGGGCCCTAAGCAGTAAAACAGCAATGTATTTTTAATGGAAAATGCATATATTAAGAAAACCCATAAGATATTATAACTTTAAACCTGCAATAACTGGTTTTTTTGGCCACTTGGGGGCAGCAAAAACATGCTGTTAACGCAACATTGACATATCATCACTTTTTAAGTTGATTATGACGAACCTGTTAGGAAACAGTTCTATTTACATTCAGCAGTTACCTAGCAACACTGGACAAAATCAGGGACTGCATCTTTAAACAATAAAATATTCACAAAAAATAAACACAACCGAAAAGAGCTCATATGTTTAATTATCGCAGGGGTCTCTTGGTGACTGAGGAGCCCTAAGCAGCTGCTTACGCCCCAGGCAGCCTCTGACATTAGAGATCAGTGTTTTCTAATCTCTCTGTTTATTCACATATGAAGCAATTATCCTGATAATAAAATCACTATCTTTGGAAGCATAAAGCAGAAATGCAATACTAGTGTAACAACTGACTGCTCCAGCGAGTAAGTAAAATGACAGCATTACGGTAATGAGCAATCTATTAAATTTTTTGAGTAATGAACCCAGTGCTGGATGGGGTATATGGTTTGGGGATCATGTGGTGTAATGTTGCTGAAGCGGTCAGTAGGCTTCCTGTCATTGTTGTTTCACATGTTGCATGAATTGATCTCATCTGCGTGAGACACACCGCACCGCCATGGGGCCCTGCAGCATGTACCATGCCAAATGACCCCCGTCACATTACCACCCATGATGC
The DNA here is from genome assembly GCA_002120245.1 of Maccullochella peelii. Classification (NCBI taxonomy): domain Eukaryota; kingdom Metazoa; phylum Chordata; class Actinopteri; order Centrarchiformes; family Percichthyidae; genus Maccullochella; species Maccullochella peelii. Next base: position 20,763 of record LKNJ01001431.1, read on the forward strand.
CTCGCTCCCCAGGGAGACGGGTTAAGATTCATTACACCAAGCAAATGGTCCATCTATAGAAAGATCTTTGTTGAAGGTAACAGCTGAGACACAGCACGACTCTCAACTTCAGATCATTTACATCATAAATCAACACTTAGCAAAAATATAACATTGCTGAAAGGCACAAAGATACACAAACACATACTATGATTTCTTTTCCAGCTATGATTATCGCCTACATCACACATTACTGAAACAGACCCACTAAAATGTCTTCTGAACATTTGCAGCAATGGTCAGGTAGGGACAAGTCAGGTATGAAAGGCTTTGAGACATGTAGATGGATCCTCCAGATTGGATTTAATTCACCATGCGGGTACAAGTAGTGGGCGTGCATTTCTGTTTCCCAATTTGAATACCTTAAAAATGTAATGTACTTTGTGTTTTGTTTTGTTTTTTTCGGGCCCTTTGTCTGGGGTGCCTGGTAATTTTCCCAGTCTTGAGTGATTTATATTACAGTTACAGGGTGGGAGATAGAGGGAAGTTCTGGGAAAAGGGGTCAAAGGTGAAGGAAGGGCTGAAATATTATAGAATAATAATTATGCTCAGGGCAACACTACAGACAGCAGCTGGAATAAGAGCCCTGAAATGTTGCAGGAGATCTGAACAGAGCAGAGTCTTTATGGAGTAAAACTGGAAAAAAAATCAGTAATCTAAAGCATAAATGGTAAATGTCAAGGGAAAAATGAAGTATGTAGCACTGAATGCAAGAGAGAAAAAGTGTAATACTTGTTTGCAGTCTTGGTGTTGTGGCTTCCCATCACTCTTTGTTCCCGGTTTCTTACAGATGGAGGGCAGAGTCAAATTACAAGGGTTGTCATCCCAGCGGCCCTCCTGCACATGTAAGAAAGACACAAACAGAAAGAGAGAACACAGCTGTTCAGTATATACAAACGGAGGAGACTCACTGACAGTGTACATTACTTTGAGGTGATTAAGGCCCCAGACTTTGGGGGTCAGTGTGAGGCTGCAGGGGCTCACTCACAGCTCCCCAGATGGAGACGCAATCTTCTTGAGTGTTGTGAAAGTTGTTGGGTTCAAAGGGGTGCCAGTAGGTGAAGATGACGGGCGTGTGGTCAGTCCATTGGAAGGCCATTTGCATATTACTGTCATGGAGCCCTATCCATAGCTGGTCAATGTCTGACAGAAGACATAGATAGACAGTCGGTTAGGAAGACCATTAGGGGACACAGAAATAAGGTTAAAAATAGGATTTGGGTTCCAATTATGACCTTAATATGAAACTGTCAAACTTTTCCATGAGGTTCAATAACTACACTGGAGCAATTCCATGACCTAAAAATTTGATTCCTCCCTTCATGTGTGTTTTTCAGCTTAGGGAAACGGATGAACTAACTGGTTTCCACTACATTTGAGCTTGCTCTGGAGATGTGGGCATAAACTGTAGGAAAACAGCTGGAAAATACCATTTAATATTTTAGCTTTTTTAATTCAATTTATTTCATATTTGCACGCTGAAGAAGGCTTAGCTGAAACATCGGTGCATTTTGCTCCCCCGTGCTTAAAATAGAAACTGAAGAATTGAAGTTAAAGAGCGTTCTGATAGATTTGAGTGTGTGAACTCTTTCTGAACCCACTGCACTTCAACATTAGTTACACGCACTCCTGTTCTTTCTTTTTGTCCTTCTTTTTTTTTTTTTTTTTTTAGATTTATACAGACAAATATCAAAAGCCCTGATTTCTCCTGTCTAGAATAATGTATATCTTTTACAATGTTTACTAGTGGGTAGTGAGTACCTCGTGGTATAGACATAGAACTCTGATTCGAGAGAATTTCATTTCATTTCTGGCTCCCAATAGCAATGCAGTTCAGAGGGAAAAGAACAGCACAAAAATCACCTTTCTTCAGGTTGCGCATGATGAACTCTAGTTCAGGTAGGGTGTGGATGCTGACCAGGTTGGCCTCCATCTTCTGACAGGTTTTCTGAGCTGTATCCCAGTCAATCTTCTCTGCAGTCAGCTTGTAGCAACCAGCCTGGAAGGACTTCCAGCCCACATCACATTCATATTTCTGATCATCTGTCCACGAGTCTGTGGGAGCAAAAAGATAATACCCATTAAATTCTGGACTTTGGCACTGTGGCAGGACTGCAACTGCTGTATTTCACTTTAATGGACTAATTCAAATGCCTGTACACTGACCTGTAGTGAATGGGTCCAGTGTGGCATTGGGCCTCTTCTTACAGACATACGGCAGCGCAACAGAACAATCACGGTTTTGCCAACGACCCGATGACTCAGTTCTGATCACAGCGCAGTTCTCCTCCTCAGCATGGTTTGGCTGTTCTGGAGAATGATTAAGAAAAAAAACTCTTCAGAACATCACTGATGCCAAGGTGTCCTTGTTCAAAGCACTTACCCCCCAAATACTCCAGTGGTCAACAGACTGTGTTTGCACTGGCAGGCCGCCAAGTGTGTATTTGTGCTGCTAAAAATGAGCAAGCATGCTCATTCAGCCTTCTGTGGGAAATAAGTTTAAAAAAAGATCACAGATACTTCAAGCTTAAAAAAAGACAGTTAAGGTTGAGTTGTTTTTACAGTCTAACCTGGCTCCCAGTTGAGATATTTGAGCGGTGAGGAGTCTGCCCACTGCCAGCCTCCATGGATGTCCAGGTCATTGAGGCCAATCCACAAAGCAGCACTGTAACCTGTCAGTAAACCTAAAACAGCAGCATAACACCTTTCTCAAATGTTATAAATTATGAGCAAAACCCCTGTTTTCTCTGTGCACTTTTGTGAAGGAAGACACAATAAAAGAATACACTCAGTAGTGTGCTTCCACTCCCACAGTCTCTCCAGTTAGCCATGATTTAAACTGTCAACACTTTATTGGGTAGATGACAGAACTGTTATGTAAGAATAGCCTAAATGTGGCCTAATATTGGCAACAGGGTCACAACATCCCGAAAATCAATTATTCCTGTTGGGAGAGTGAATGTGCACAGCAAATACGAATATAAATTATGCTGAAAAGCAAATTTCATTGCCCTAAATGGCCAATGCCATTAAACATGATGCCACAAACATGATAACACAGCAATTAAAAAAAAAAAATATCAAGGTTATTATCGTCACTACCAATTTGGCCAGGGGTGCAAACGGTGAAAGTGTATGTCTACAGGTCAAAAAGAAACACAGAAAATCCTAAAAAATATATTTTCAATGTAGTAGCTTTGTGTCTACCCACAATGAAAACACATTATGTCATGTACTGTTCAACACATACAGCCCATCTTAATGATTTTATGAAATTGGTTTATGCTTTTTAGGCTTTACTACTGTGTCACAGAGGTTGGTGAAAATATCATATATTTCAAACAAGTAGCTACAACATGATTGGATGCCTCTGCACACAAATTTACATGTGTGCACATTGACTTTACCATTGATGTATGTCTGTTCATGCAGCTTGGTGATGCTTAGCAGGTCTGCCCCCTGCTGCTGGCAACTTATCCGAGCCTCACTCCATGACAAAGTAGCCTGGAAGTTAAACTGGTAACAGCTGTCTGTCAGCGGGTCAGTATCCCAGAAGGTCTCACAGCCACTGCCTGAGAGTGAGGGAAGGAGATAAGAAGTTTGTTAGGCCACGGGAGAAAGCAGGAGGAAATAACAGTAAAGTGAACAGTTGGGTAAGAGGAAATTGTGGTGAAGCTCTCTGAGTTTCTGTGAATTTCTCCAGTCTTTGCAGAATGAGCTGAGAGATATAAGAATATAGCTCACTCTTGACAGGACAGAAGCCCCAACGCTCATCCTTGCCGTAGTCGTAGGTGGTGGCACACCAGAGGTGACCGTCCTCACGCCCGATACTAGTGCAGTTGTGGAACCACTGGCCATCATACAGAAAGGGCAGATAGCAGGGGCGGCCATGAGAGTTACCCTGGATTGTGTAGATCTCTGGGGAGCAAAGAGAGGAGAGACTTTAAATCCCTGCATGTGGCAGGAGAGACGGGCCATGCTTGTGTTGTCTAAAGTTATGGCTGTGAACTGCGCTGAACTGAAATACCTTATCTGTTTTCTCAGTGACTTAAACAATCAAACACAGGTGGAACAGAACATGATATTACAGTCATAACAGTCAAGTCAAATTGTGGTCAGCAGAAGGAAGAGTAAACAAAGATTGGCAGGTTAACAGGTAAACTAAGCATCTTTTATCATGAACTTTATGTTCATGTCGTTCTAGTCGCTACATTCCACCAATATAGTTTGGAGGGAGAAAGGCTGGATCTGTAGTGTTAACAAAACAAGTTAGGCCAATGGAAAGTAGGGCAGACATGTTAAACGAGGGAGGAAAGATTTCTGAAGCTCCCTCCCTGACTTCCCTCTTTGCTCCAACCACTGGCTGGCTGTCTGGCTGCAGCGGAGTTGCTCCTCGGCTGACTAATGTCAGAGGCATTCCTCTCCAGCAGCGAGTTGACTTCACAAAGAAACTTGTGGAGATCGGCACTTGAAAGTTAAAAACGTCAATTCACCCAATTCCCTTGCCACAAAAAATAGTATAAGAGACTTAGGAGAGGAAGGATAAAGAAGAAAGTAGAGGGAGATTACGTTTATGGCAGATCTGGTTTTAATTGCAGTCAAGCGGAGCCTGTTAACTGTAGACTCGTATGGCTGAGTGAGCCTCGCAGTATAGTTTGTGAATGAACAACCGTGACATTTGAAATTGGTAAGAATGGCAGTGACATCGGAAATGAGGCTTAACTGTGAACCACCATGGTTAGATTTAATCTGGATTGAAATCTATACATAAATACAAATATACTTGAGGGCAAGGACAACTCTGTGTATTTACTGGAGTTTACAAACACGAGCAATGTTTTCCTTGGCTCTCTGACCGGCAGGCATCCACTTGTCCTCAAAGATTCCCCAGAAGAAACATTTTGCTGTGTCCATTTGATCAGATAAAGCTGTGGTATTCACAACAGTAAGTCTATCTGTTTCACTGAGGCAGCTCACTGGGTCACTGTATCAGTGAAGCTGGGGAAATGATGGCCTTCAGTCCATTTACTTGAGAATGATTTGAAGACACCAGTGGGTACAATATTTGTGATCTCATTTCTTATTTTCTGTGTATTTTACTTGGTTATTATTACTGTAAAAAAAAATCTTATTTCATTTTTCATGTTACTTCAATTTTTGTATTAATTAATTTGTAATCCCATTCCTATTTTCTTTTGTTCAAATTTCAATACAAAAATGATCACAAAAAACATTTACAGACTTAATTAGAAAGTTGTGTAAAGTGTGTGTATCTTTTGACTATTGTGTTGTCTATGTAATATTCTATTCTTCTAAGGATTAATGGTTTAACTTTTTTTTTTTAAACTTTCTTTAAGGGAATCTGGAAGTGTAGTTAAAACTTTATTTAAGAGATATTTTGGCTCAAACAGATAAAGACCAATCCTTGCCATGCAAATCTGAACTTGTTTGATTACAAGCATGCTTACCACGATATGTTTTAGAGCACAGGTCCTGCACACCACCATGCAGTGTCCATTTGAGCGTTGAAGAAGAGGAGGTTGAGGAGTTCTCAAATGACGGTGAGGGAAGGTAGATGTTGAGGTTGTCCAACACTTGGCCACAGTTCCAGGTCCAGCGTACTCTGGGGGGCTCGCGGTCACAGGTGTACACACCCAGAGGAGACCTGTTCCCCATGGAGGTGAGGTTACCAGTGGTCATGCCCAGGCACAGTGAAGAGCCCAGGTTTAACAGGCGTCCCCGGGTCACCCACTTCCAGCGCTGGTTGACTTCCTCACAGGAGGATGACAGGATGAGAGAGTGATCCCGCACCCCCAGGCACCCCTGGGCGCCCTCATAGAAGAAAGCAAACTCGTCAGAGTCCAGCGGTGCTGTGCAGAGAGAGGGGAACAATGGCATCAGTCAATAACGCTGATGAAAACAGGATTCCATGTTAGCAGCTAATGTGGCAAAAGAACAGGTCAGGGGCTGGATCAATATCTTCATTAATGGATGCAGTGCTGGGTTAGAACTAGTTTGAGTTGTGGCCTCTGATGTCCCTGCATAATACACTTATTATTAATCCTCTAAATATCCCGTTATAACCCTAAAATCCTGTATACACATTATATGACAGAGCTCACCGCAGGAAGTAATTGTAGAAATGTCATGCAATAAACTGTGAAAAGTGGTTGCACATGTTTTAGAAATCACAGTTGAAGTATTTCAACATGCACCAGGTCTCAAGAATTCACCCCATTCCTGAAGTTTGTCCTGGAATTACCTTTCACCTTGTTCATTACATTTTGTGGTGTCTATTTTTGGTGGGTTTGACTATGGGGAGAGAGCAGGAGTTGGTGGTTTTGGGGGACAAATATATAAGGATCTTTATATAAGGATGTGTTAAGAATCTGTACGGTGACTCTGATACACTTGACTCAAATAACAATGTTTTAACAGGTCTGAATTTGATCAATTTGATGAAATTGTAATAATAATAATAATAATGATCCTCAGCTGTGAAATGGGTAGCTGTTTCAGTCTGCAAACGTCTCACTGCTGTACACTATGATGTCTTTCTCTGAGGAGCTATACCTGCAGGCAAGGTGTTACCCACAGAGCTTTGCAGTATCCTCATAAACACTTATACCATACAAAAATAAATAAAATGTTAGCAGAAAACTAAGAGTTACAGAAAAAAGTGTTGAACTTAACACATTCAGAGCAGTGGTTGGACACCAGCCTCAGTGACTAGAATTCCAGTAACAAAACCCAACACCCCTTCTCCAAAAAAAATGTGGTTTTCCTTCATTCCTTTTTTCTTTTCTATTTTTTAGAAGGGATTTAGAGATTGAAAACCTAGAAGCCAGGATGTGAATATAATGGTGTGTGGTTGTGAGTCTGTGTGAATGTGGGAGAAAGAAAGACAAAGAAATACAAGTCAGGAGTGTAGGAGTGACTCTAAATTAAGGTCCTGTTAAAATTATAAAAAGAAAAAAAGAGAGATTCACAAAATACACATAAATCCCTTTTCTCAGACCTGAGACTCAGAGGAGAAAAAGTGAGACCCTCAGCATTCCTACTCGACGGGCTCCTGTGAGAGGCCAGGAAGTGGGGTAGGTGGGAAAAGATCACTGAGCATTTGGTTGAAAAACACAACTCTCCTATGCGGATACTTCAGTCAGCTCAGCCTGCGGCAATCCCTCATTTCCTACCTCTCAGCTAAGACACTCCTAACCTCCCGTGCTGCTTTTATACACACACAGAGACAATGGAGTCTCATCAAGAGCTCCATAAAAATCCCTGTAATCTGGAGAAGACGCCCGACACGCCTCTCTTCTTGCACTCAGCCTCTGCGGTTGAGTTTCTCAGAAGCAGTGTTAGCTCATTTGGTCAGTAGCAAACACAGTAACAGAGCACAGTGGCAGAGTAGTTCCGCACAAGTTTTCTGTAGAGTGTAATCAGATAAAATTACTACCCTGTTCTTTTTATAAAGCCATCCATTTTATAGTAACACCCAGCTATTAGGCTTGTTTACTGCCAGTTCATTGTTTTAATCATGAAAGATTCAAAAGTGTGCTCCCTGGCAGGGCCAAAAAAACCTTAAATCTTCGCAGGGACACAGGGAGGTAAAAAAAAAAGAAGTATAAACTATTAATGTATCAAAACACTGGTCCAGTTAACACAAAACATTTGGGACAAAACTATCTTTCCACTGCGCTGTTATTCTAGTCACTGCTATTAATACAACATAATCCAGAGCTGGATCAAATTTTAAAAAATGCCATCAAAGACCTGCTTCTGTGGAAAATCACTGCCTGGTGTATCCATTGAGTCAAGTGTTAAAAGGCAAAAACATCACTGACTTCTGTCAGATCTTGATCTGCCGATTGAATTGATTAATTGCTTGGACTGTAAAACGCCAGAAAATAGTGAAAAATGTCCATCATAATTTCCAAAAAGCCCAAGTTAACTTATTTTAATTGCTTTTTTTGTCCATTCAACAATCTGAAACTGATACATATTTAGTTTACTATCATAGAAGACAAAGAAAACTAGCAAATATTCACATTTGTGAAGATAGAACTGGTGAATTTTTGCTTAAAAATTGACTTAATCGATTAACAAAATGTTTGGTTAATTTTCTGTCGCTCGATTAATCAATTAATTGACTAATCGCTTCAGCTCTAAAAATCATACAGAATATTTTGCATTAAGCCCTCACAAGATAGTTCCTATACAAAACCCTCTATGACAAACTTGTCCTCAGTTTTCTGTTGTAATTCATCTCTACTCCGCAATTACAGTGGGATGGCTACCACAAGAGACAATAAAATGTTGATAATCTTAGCTCAGGATTTAGCTACACTTCTCACTGCAAGTAAAAACCTTAAGGATACTCGAATAGCTGGACTTACACAATGCTGACTTGTGAATGAGGCAGGCATACATGCCAATAAATCAGTCTGATGCCATTTTGTAATTTTAAAGCCATTTTTAAAAACAGACAGCAGAGTCTGCTCCAATGGTGCCTGTGGGAAGATTTTCAGCATTACACTGTATTTAATTCACTTCAGTATGTGAATATAAACTCAGTATTAGTATGGTGACAATATGAGACGTTCCTGGCAAAAGCTTTTGAACCTCTAGACAACCTGAAGCTGAAGTTCCAGACAGCAAGAAGCATATTCAAAAAGAAATTTTAATTCCAGTCTGGAGGTGACACAACTGGATGTTTGATGTGAGAAAACTCCCGGGCAATCAGAGTGAGTGCAGAATTCCAGATTAACTTTAAGCCATTGAGCCCTGTGAAAGCTAAGCCACAACAGCTCTCCTGCTGTGATCTCATCCTCTTCTTTGCCCTGTCACCCCTTTTTTTTTCAGTGCGGAAGACAGTTTCCTGCTGAAGAGAGAGGATGAAACCCACGGCCAAGAAAAAACAGCAACACCCGCCAGGACAGGCAGATATTCCCAGAACCTCCACCTCCTCAATACGGTCATCTGTTGGACCAGGTTTTGGGACCATACGTGGGTGAATCAACAGGGAGTCTTGGCTCGAAATGTTATGAGCTCAACAAAGTTCTCGATATCACACTATTTGGTAGAGTGTGAGTTTGACTCATTTCTGCTGCCAGTTAATTAAAACTATGTGGACTGGTTTTTCCCCATTCATTTATTTTATATACTTATATCTAATCTATAGATCAGGACTGAAGTTTGAGCAAAAGGCTTTTACCATAACCTTTCCTTATTTTGACAGATGTCTGAGATAAAAAAACAAAAAAACAGGCCTTTAACTGGTCAGTGTGACAAAATGGCAACCAACAAATAGGCAGGAAATTCCAGCCTGCTGTGTTTGTTTCTTTGATGTTTTATGGTGGTCTGGCCTATGAAGCAACCAAAACAGCGGATAGGTTTTACCTCATTGATGACGCATGGGGGAGGACAGAGAGGGGCAATCAGAAGAGAGGAGCATATTTGCATTTTGCAGCCACACTCAGAAGCAGAGCTAACTGGAAACTCCAGGAAAGTGCGCATCAAATTTAGAAACCAAAGTGAGACTAAGTGCACACTGTCAAAACTTTCCATCAATCCCACACACAGTATAATGGCGATAACGACTTATCACAGTTTAACTGTTAAATCATAGTTAGATAGTGATATACAATTATGAAGTTAAAGGAGGACAGTGCTCAAATTCATTTCGATGGGTCTTTTGTGTGAGAATTTGCTCTAACGCTTGGCACCAGAGAACACCACAGAGCTGGAGCTGTCTCCACACATAATGAATCGGTCACTCATTTTGAAATCCCACACCATGTTAGTCTGAACTTTCATGCCCAAATAAGCCCTGTTGCATTGCAGTTCTGCCAGTCATGAATCAGGATAAATATATCTTAATTTATATCTAGTATCATCATTGTCACACTGTTTCTTTCCTCCATTGATTTCCACAAGTATATTGTGATGACAAAACAGAACAACACAAAACTCTCATTTCCTATGATGTTACACAGTGCATGAAAGTTCATGACAACATCAAGCATGCTGTTGTTGTTGTTCCAGATTAAAGATATTTTCAGTGTTAAACTCTGGTGGTTGGGCTGGTGGTTGCAAAACAATTCACTTAACAAATCCAAAGAGACATTTCATAAAACAAATCAACAATGATTATTTTCCCCTCTAGATCGTTCCGCAGCTCATCCATTTGATCCAAATGTGATTGAAAAGGGATTCTCAACTTTGGCAACATGGGAATTTGATGGCAGACGGGTGCATGTCATTTTAAAATGAAAAAAACTAAGCCTCACCAAAAAGAGCTCTAGATTAATTAGGATGTGTATCTAGCCGTAGGGATAAGGGATGTTAGGGATAAGAGTGTAAAGAGTGGGAGTGTAAACCCACATAATCTCTGTATTTTATTCTAGCTTCAAGATCGAACAAAAATAGGTAAATTAATGTATTAAGAAGCAGTATGTGTAAATGAAAATGATCATTTGCTTTATGCTAGCTGCTTGTGTTATGATGGCCAGAGACACGGCCTGGTTGACACAGCCTGGTTTATCCAGCATTTAGAGTTTTCACAATTAAATGACTTGATATTGACAGTATATATTCTTATATGCTATACTTTCTATATTGTAGTCTGTGCCAAAAAAAGAAATGCTGCCTAACCCCTGTTGTAGTCCACTTCATCTCATTCACTCACTTTACAATAGATAAGTCACTGACAGTACAGCCAGATTTACAGTTGACAAGCAAAATCACAGGAAAATATTATGCTGTGGTCATAAAACAAGGAGTTAATTTTATGGTTATAAAACAAAAAATGCTATAAATATCCAATCTAATCTTTACCGGTAAACATTGTTTAGGTGGGTTTACCCTCCCATAACATGTAATGGTCTATAGCTGTTCAGGACTGGACTGAATGTGTTAATTGCAGCCTGTAACAGGATGTAAAGGTCACATCTGCCCGCAGGGTGTTAAATGAAGCGTCACACTCACGTCAGTTTTATAATGTAGCCTAAAAAGCCCATCCGGTACAGAAATAGAACAAGAAGACGAAAAAGTGCGTTGCTTTGCGGTGATAAACTTAAAATACATAAACAGAAATCACAGTCACTTCAATAGAGAAACTGAGCCAGCAACAACTTCCCTCCTCCCCCCGTTTTTCTCCACATCTGGTTCCACTCACTGCTCGGACTTTTGGTTCGTGGCATACTAAATCCAGAATACGCAGAAAATATCTGTCATTAGCTGCTTTCTCGTGCATTTTCTGACTGGAAGTCGTTACCAAAACACAAGCATGCACAATAGGTTAAATGTCTGGCCGCTTTTTCGACTTTTACATGAATGGAATTAAGCGAAAGTTGAGATTTTTCTCACCCGTAACGCTCCTCTTTAGTTCCAGACTAAAGATGAATAAATATAAAGTGCATTTGTAAAATATAAGTTGCCCATTTGTCCATGTTCTCCTTGATTCCTTGTTTCGGTGATGGCCGTTGCCTTGCATGCTCACAACTACAACACACGCACACACTAGCGCTGCAAAACCCCCAAAAAAACAAAAAAAACCCCAAACGACAAAAAAAAAAAGGGAAGCCGGAGCAGTAACTGCCCATGTGTTGTAATTTGAGGGCGGATGATGCAGATTTGGTGAGTTTGACCTCCAGAACTCCGTCTGCCTCAGTCAGATGACACTGAAATGAATGGAGCAGCGTCAACAATGTATGTGTGTGTGTGTGTGTGTGTGTGTGTGTGTGTGTACGGTTCCCAACATGAGGTCCGGGGACCTCCAGGCGCCTGTTAGAGGACCCCCAATAGCAACCAAGTATATCGTGAATTGGTGACAGTAAAAACTCTAAAATTGATCTCGTCAAAGTATTCATAAATCTGAGAAAAGGGTTTTGATTCTTTTGCACAAACATTTCTATGGGATTTACGCTTCAGATTTTTTAAAATTAAATAAAATTGTTTTTGCACGTTTGTCTTTTTGGGCACAGATCAAGTGAATTCCAGCATATCTATGTGTTATTCAGCCTAAACTTGCCTAAATTTGCAATTATAAGGCATCAGTAATGTTCGTAAACATGTTTTTTCACACAAGCTGAGTTTTTTCCCCAGGCTGAGTGCTACTGTGTTGGAGTTCTCCTGGAGAAAAAAAAAGACCCACCTCTATGCGACCAGGGAACGTCTGACTGGAGTCTCTTTCCTCAAGGTCTTTAACTCCCACCTCCAGAAGAATTTCTCATGCATGCATGCATGCAGGATGTTCAAAACCTCCATTGTGGAGGCAGCTGCTTGGAGTTGTGGTCAGAAGATCTTCGGTGCCTGTTGTGGCAGCAACATGAGCACCCGCTCGTGGAGACCAGTGGTGAAGGTGGCCGTCAAGCTGAAGGAGGAGGCCTTTTTGGGCTTGAGTGGCCCAGGGGTCTCCTGAAGCAACAAATAGGTACCGGGAGGCCAGAAGGACTGTGGCTTCTGGTTACCAAATGAAAAACCACGGTGTGGGAGGAGTTCAGGGAGGCTATGGAGAAGGACTTTCGGTTGGCCTCAAGGAAGTTCTGGCAAACCGTCAGACAACTCGGGAAGGGAAATCAGGGCTTGGCTCAGGCTGCGCTCAGCAGGGGAGGATAACTGCTGAACCCAACCAACCAACCATGTCCTCTGTAGAGGAGTTTAAAGACTAAGGGGAAACCTCACGCATATCCCTGGTAGAGACTCTGAGGTACTTAAGAGGCTCCTCAGTGGTAAGGGTGTGGATGAGATTTGCCCTGAGATGCTGAAGGCTCTGGACATTGTTGAGCTGTCTTGGCTGACACGCCTCTTCAATGTCTCGTGGAGGTCGAGGACTGGCCTATGGAATGGCAGAGTGCGGTGGTGGTTCCCATTTTTAAAAAGGGGGGCCAGAGGGTGTGCTTCAATTATCGGCGTATCACACTGGGCAGGCTCCCTGAGAAAGCTTATGTCAGGGTGCTGGAAATTAGAATCCAACCAATTGTCAAACCTCAGATCCAGTGGGAGCAATGCAGATTCTGTCCTGGTCATGGAACAGTGGACCAGCTCTTACAGGGTTACTAGAGGGGTTTGCTCATCCAGTCTACATGTGTTTTGGAGAAAGCTTATGACAGTGTCCCCAGGGGAGTCTTGTGGGGGGGTATTATGGGAGTATAGGATACCAGGGCCATTGCTATAAGCCATCCCTTCCTTATATAACCAGTCTAAGAGCTGTGTCCATATTGTTGGCAGAAAGTCAAACACATTTTCAGTGGGTGCTGGGCTCTGCTAGGGTTGACCCTTGTCACCAATTCTGTTTGTGATTATAATGGATAGGTTCTCAAGGCACAGCCGGGGGAACAAGAGTGTCTGATTTGGGGACCTCAGAATTGCCTCTCTGCTCTTTGCAGAGAATGTAGTTCTGTTGGCTCCTCCACGTCAAAAGGAGCCAGTCGAGGTGGTTCGGGCACCTGATCAGAATGCCTCTTGGGAGCCTTTCTTTGGAGGTTTTCCAGCGGTCCTGGAGATTCACATGCACACCAGTTTGTGTGCTAGAATGCCTAATTGCGTCTAATATATTCAACATGCCACCACTGAGACAGAGGACACACTGAATATTGTGGGTTCACATACATTTGTAATCATCCATAAAGTCAGCTCTTTCTAGATGAACATTGTCAATGTGGCATTACAGTCTAAGTTTACTAACTGTTTTCTGGCAATGAATGAGTTGTTGGTTCCATTTACTTACTTATCAGAGAATATAACTGAATTCTGAATATGAACAGTAGCCTACAACCCATCACTATGTGAGGCTGATTGCAAGTCTTTAGAAAATATCTTTGATTTATAGTCTGTAAAGCCAATTTTACTCTGAAAAATGAAAAACAAAACCTTAGTACAGACATAATGCTCATGAATACATTGTCAGTTGTGTTGTAAATAAGTTATTCCTTTAAATAAAGCAGTGATTGTAAACCCAGTTAGACAGACAGAACAACAAACACATTTTAACCAATAGTATTTAATGGTTTATACAACTCTCTGCTAAGGCCCAATCTCCCCCCAACAGTACTATTAGGTAGACCTGTCCCTTGCATTTTATTGGCCAAAAATAAATTCAAACATACCTAAATAAATATGTGTGTTTATGGTAGGGGGGGGTCAATCAAAACAATAACAGTTCTAATTAAAGGCAACTTGAAAAACACAACAGTTTGTTTTCCATAAAACTGGTTAAATTGAAAAGTTTTTTTAAAAAATGTAAAAGGGGTCGTTTCTCAACAGCTTCCACTCCATATCAAGTAACACAACTCTAAAACCATTCATTATAAAAACTGAGGTGGAACACTGCCACCAGCTGGAAGTTATAAGCTTTGGTCACAGAATTTTGACGAGGGGATGGAAGGGGGATAGTAGCTTCTGTCCCTCCTCATCACAAGCTATCTGGGTCTGGAATTTAAGAGGGGATCCCAGAACAGTGGGTTGGATGACATAGTGCCATAGATATTTAGGGTTCAATACAATAACAGGCCAGACTGGTTCTCTCAGTTAGGTTCAGGGAGATGAGAACAAACAAAATGTTTGAGCTTGGGGAGTTAAGACTACCTCGGACCAGAATGGCTCATGCATGGGTGTATGTGTGAGTGCGTATGGGTATGAGGCCTTCCACAGACCTTTCCATCTGGCCAAGCTGAAGCAGTTCTATACTTTTTTATTTTCTCTTTTTAAAGCAGAAAAGAAAAATCCCAAACACTGAACCCCACTTTTCACCAACACAGTGCCAAACCTCGCTCCTTGGTGTGTGAGTTGCCCAGGGCTTTGACCCCCAGAACTATGCCACCCTTTTGAGAAAGGAGGACAGGTAGGCTGGGGTGGGTGGACATGAGAGGGATGAAGGGTGACATGGGTCTCCCACCCGTCCATGACTTCTCACCCACCCCTTGCAGTTGTCGGACCAGTTTCTCTTGGGCTCTTCATGGCAAGGTGGGATGCCGTTGGGATGGGGGACACAGTATGGCGTCGCCCCCCACCCCACTCTTTCAAATGGATCAGTCAGTCAGTTAAGGGGCGTGGGCTCAGTTTGAGGCGCTGCTGTTGGATGAGCTGGATGTGGAAGCCACGGCCATGCCCGAGGTGCCCGAGGAGGCCACTGACTTGCGGATGTGGGGCATAAGGAAGGGGTCACTGGCCAGCTGGTGCACATCGATGCGGTCCTCCTTACGGTAGACTAGACAGCGCCTTATAAAGGCCTGGAGGGAGACAGAATGAGAGTGAAGTGACTGAGAAAATAAAAACATTAAGTGCAGATATCAGCCATGTCAATGTTGTGGTAAAAAGATAAGAATATCCTAAATACATACATCAAAAAAAAAATCCCTCCTAAAAGCTATGTATGTGAACATGAGTAGTTACAGTATAAAGAGAGAATACAGGGAGGGTATTGTGGGAGTTGAAAATGCATAGGCATGATATAAACATTAGATAGACAAAACAAAAGCAGTGAGAGTCCAGTACCTTAGCTTCAGGTGTGACTACTGGTTTAGGGGGAAACTGCACATCTGTTGCCTTCAATATGGTGTTCTCCTGCAGGATGTCCTGCTGGGACTGGTTGTGACCAAAGGGCTAGAGAGCAAAGAAAAGGAGAAAAAGTGTTACTGAAACAAACAAAACATGAATTAGATAAATAAAGTGAATATGAACAATTTAAGTCTGTTAGTTTTCAGTACTCTGTCCATCATAAAAAGTCACTTAATCATCTTTTGTCTGAAAATCTAATTCTTAAAATATTGAAAAATGTGTTTGTCACAGAGCTGACTTTCTCCTGATAAAAGCTTTCTTTAATAATAAATATTAATTTATTAGAAGAAATTCTTCATATGTAAAAAGGAAACACTAAACACTAAATTTAAAGGAAAAGAAATGTATTTCATGTAGCCAAGAGAATTTATCTGCATTATTTTTTACTTTTCTGCTATAAAAATATAACTTTAGGACTCAATAATAACTCAAATGTCTTGTTACAACATATTTATTCAGTGTGTGTCTCCTACCTTGCGGCCATACAAACACTGGTAGAAAATGACTCCCACAGACCACACATCCACCTTGTTGGAGATTTTGGGTGGTTCCTTCCCAACCACAAAGCACTCAGGGGGCAGGTACCTGAAGGAGAAAAGGGGAGCCATGTTAATATGAATCAGTTTCAACAGATAAAACTATACTGTCCAGCTTCAAGGTTCATTTTGAAGTCATGACATCAAGACTTCTGTAAGAATCTTCTTTTTCCAACATGTTCTCAGCTCTCTGTCCCCACATATAAAGTTGTAACATTACAGTAATTTTAGTTGACACTGTGTTGGGCATCTTGCTTAGTTGACCTTTGTGTGAGCATATGTACACCAGGCAGCATGGTAGAAGTTAAATAAGCATCAACCAAATGAAAGCTGGAGCGTTGTACATCCATATACCAAGACATACCTCAGCATTATTACAACTACGGTGAGTACAGCAATACATGACATGTGACATAAAATATCTTGTGGAGAAATGTATTTTAGCCACAACAGCACTTTGCTGTTAACAGGTGGAGTACAGTCAGTATTAGATTTATTAACATATAGTGAAACATCAAAGTGTGCAACTTGCATGTTCTTGTGAAATGACACACACTCTACTCTTTGCCATGAATTCATCATCTCTTCAATTTCTGCTGCATTGAAATCCCCTGTGTGTGAGCCATTAAACTGTTTAGCCTGGAGTGCTACTTCTGGCAAACTAGAGTCAATCCAGTGTGCTGTCAGACATAGTAACCATATAAGACACTGCTCTATGTGCCAAGTGTAAAAGTCACTGCTGCAGCATTTTCCAAGTAATTTGAAGGGAATTCACCAATATGCGTGTACAGATATAAGACAGCCATTTCAGAGGCTAAATGTTAGTTTGGCAGTGTGTCGTGAGGTTGAAAACGCTCAATTTGGAAGGCGTTGAAAGGCCATAAAAAGGGTCATTCAACACAATACATAGGGTTTTTTGCGTTATAACCTTTGCTGTATTGGACTTTCTCACACTTCTTTATTGCTTCCAACAATGTTTATTGCTCTAGCACACCTTTGTCATATTTCTTTGCATGATGCTGTCTGAGGTGTTTTAGCTTCCAACTCTGATTCTGCCTCAAAAAAAAGTTTATTATATTATATCACAGATGATGGCACCCTTGTGGGAGTGTGTCATCTTCCAGTGTAAATCTTACCAGTATGTCCCTGCTCCCTGTGATGTCAGCTCCATCCCGTCCACTGAGTTGTAGCTGTCATCATCCATGATCTTCGACAGGCCAAAGTCTGTGATCTTGATCTCCCCGCAGGCAGTGCCATTCACCAGGAGGATGTTACCTGAGCAGGAAGAGGAAAGGAGTTACAGGCATGATAGAAAATGTAAAATATTTTACCTTGTTATTATTATTTTATTTAATAATAACTGGGGCAGATTTTAATAGACTCTGTCCAAACAGTCATAATGACCAAATCATAACTATAATTGACCCAACAATTGTATTGTAAGTCTGCCCACTAAGCTGCTTGTAAATTATTGGTGTTGGCCACCATGTGACCCACAATAAAAACTCCCCAACAACACTAATGTAGCTGCAGCAGCGTGTTAAGTGGTTAATTAAATGACAGTTTTTACTGATAATTTAATTTGAAGTAGAACTGTGCCAGGAAAACTGAAACAAGATCATGTAAGCTCTTAGAGTGTAAGAGCCATTGTGGTGTGGAGACCCACCTGGTTTAAGGTCGTAGTGGATAATGGGCGGTCTGATCTCATTGAGGTACTTGAGGGCGTTAACAATCTGCATGATGATGGAGCGGCCCTCTTTCTCTGACATAAGCTTATGCTGCTTCAGGTAGAAGTCCAAGTCATTACCCTCGCAGTACTCCAAGACTGTGCAGAACCTGCTCCAAAACAAAGGAAATATATTTGACCACCTCAGCAGGATTTGATACGTCAAATCAAAACAAAGTTAAGGCTCCATATATTGAAAAATCTGTGTTCTGGGTCAAAATGAACACAATCTGCACAAATGTTAGTATATATTTTGGAAGGCACACATTTGTTTAAAAGGAAATGACTTACGAGTCAGTGTCAAGCGAAAAGTAGTCGTAGAGTTTAACTATTCGTGGGTGGTCCAGCTCTTTGTGGATTCTATATTCTCTACACGCATGTCTGAAACAAAGAGCATTTTCAGCACTCACACCATTCATTTTAAATGTGCATACACAGTGAATCTGATGGGTTAATGAATGATGAACAGAACATTATTCATAACCATAGTAAATATACTGTAGTATCACATAAAAAAAATGCACAACACTCACTTGTGATAATTTTCCTTCTTCTCATCCCTCCAGTTCTTGTTCAACTGGTGGATTTTGACCGCAACATACCTTTGCTCTGTTAGGTCAAAGGCCTGGAAAATAAATGTATCCTATTAGTTAGGAACTGCATTTGGCATTACTTTGTTTTAGCTGCAGTGAGACTCTTGCTTCACATTAAATGGCTGTGTTCATTCATCATTTCTACAGTGATGAAAGCAGATTCTTGGAACGACTCATATTCTGGCACAATCATTTACTTCGAAATGTTGATGTCAACTTAGTGTAATGCAATGAAACACGCATCCTCAAATATTTTCCAAAGTATGCGCAGCACAGTCACTGCAGTCACTTGTAAAAATTGTATTTAGTGCAAGGCTATTGTATAAGAGTGCCCCAAATTGCGCATGTGTTTCCGACCTTGTACCTCATTTCTAAGTTTGTAGAACAACTGTAATAACTGAGTACTAATGCTACCCTTTCACTTTCTGATATACAGGATGTTTTGGCAAAGGTCTTCACTACATTCACTAAAAAACAGAAACTGGAATGTCTTTATTGTGCATAAACTATTGTCGATAAGAAGTGGCTCTTCCTTAACAAGGAAAGATGACATGTCTCTCACCTTGTAAACTTCACTGAAACCTCCCCGTCCAAGTAAATGGAGTAGCAGGTATCGGTCATTTAGCGTAGGGTGGTCTTTAAATCTGCACAGGGAGAGAAACAATTCAAGTTGTGTAATTAAACAGAGCACAGGGACACATCAGTACAGACTAACTAGGAAAGGACCATATAAGAAGAAATCGTACTGAGAATTATCCTCATTGTGGATCCTTTTCAGCTCGCGAATGTGCAGGTTTCGCACTCGCTCCAACCTCTCCAGCTCCGCCTGGATCTCTGCCTCCTCCTGCAAAAGGTAAACAAAATTATTTTAAAATCTGTGCAATTAACAAAACAACTACACAAAAAATAAAACCACAATAAGCATGTTGTCACCTACAACTTGTCAAAAATACATCAGACATTACCTTCTTAAGATGGCCTAGTCTTAGCTTAAAGATTTCCTCTTGCTCGTGGTACTCTGCCTGTGATAACCTGCGAGGTCACAGAACCAACTTCAGTGCAACTTCGAATATGCATGCAGGGGAAAAACAGCTGGTATAAACAAGAAGATAAATAACAAACAAAAGCATCGTACGCTTCACTTTCTGTTCCATTGGCCTTGCTTTTTCGTTTGTTTTGCTCCAGGCTTGGAGGTGGAGTCTGGGCCATGGAGGGTGGCTTGCGTTTGGCTAGCAGCTTCCTCTGCCTTTCAATGTCCTCTCGCTGGGAATTGATCCTTTCTTGTTGTCTGAAAACAGATGACGCATTGCAATGACATATAGACCTATTGCATTCATCAGTTTGTGTATGATCTACTGTAAGCACTCTGGTGCCCTCATTGAGATGCCAGCTGCCAGTCCATGTTAAACTATTGGCAAACACGGGATTAAACAGTCTGCATTCACACTTTTAAGAACTTCAGTCATTTTATGTATAATGCAAGTGATTCAGTATACAATGCCACAGTATGTGTTGTCTTAGATTCATGTAAAACTTTACAGGTATAAAATTGCTGTTAAGACGTGAAGATTTTATTGATTAAGTTGCAAAACATGAAAGTTCTCACTTGATAAGGTTTTGGAAGGCATATCCATCCGTCCACTGCTCAGTGAAAGACGCTCCATGTCTCACTGTGGTGAAGTGACCCAGTCGAAGCCTGTCCTGCATGCTTTTGTCCCGGCATGCCATCTTCTCCTGTTTGGACTGGAGAAAGGGCAAAGAAAAACAGGCATCAAACCAGTGCTGTTGATTCCACATGACTTAAATCAGGGCTTCTTCAAACTACCTCAAAAACCCACAATGACCCACTCACTTTGTCAACTAATAGCTTAAAATAAAGTCAGTGCTATTAGACATACTTTTTCAATCAGCAGCTTCTTGGACATGGTCACACACTTATTTAAGCGTTCCTTGTATCGTTCCAGCATCCTCTGCTGTTCATCAATCTGTCTCCTCAGATCACAGTTTGCCTGAAGGCAGAACATACAAACAAGCAGGAAAAAAGGTCACGTAAAAAGAATTAATAAAATTTCAATTTGTTTATACATGTACAGACAGACATATGGAATGTGTCAACTCTAACATGCCTTAAATGAAAAACCAAGACACAGAACATTATATTCTCAAAACCATTGAAAATGGCAAGCAGAGTAGCAGGGATGAAATGTAATGAGATTAGTACCCGTAGCAAATCGTCAATTCGGCCCTCCTTCTTCTCCAGGTCAGAGTTCTTGTTGTTCTCCATTGCTGTTAGTTTCTCTATAGTAAGGTCAGACTACAGGGTACAGTGAGCACAAAAACAGTGTTTATGTTAATGGTGGATCATTCTGTATCAGTGAAAAATGTAGCACAACAAGTAGTCTCGTCTAAAAAACTCTTCCAGATGCTAACAATTCTTGTAATTCATTGGTTTATATGCCAATTATATAACAACTGCCATTTGAATTATAATAAGAGTTAAATCAGATAAATGGCCAGCCAGCCCTGATAACATGTCAAGTACCTGTGTGGCTTTGTGGAGCATGAGAAGAGAAGCAGGCTTCAGTGAACACGACGAGTGCTCTGTGTTGGCAGAGCTTACGGAGGAGGGGCTTCCCTGCTGCACCTGGGAGGCAGAAACATTCATCCAATAAAAACCTTAGAGGGTGTCTTAATGTGTGAATGTCATTACATTAAATAATTTTTCTGACAATTTGGCAATAGAAATTTGCAGAAAAATTATAGTATGTGAGACTGGGTTAAATTCTCTAAGAAAAAGCACTTAAAAGCCTTGAAATCAATTTGAGAGTCCCTGGGTGATTCATTTTACTTGAAAAGATATAAGGCCTCCAGTTTACAAAAAGAATCAAACACCAAAAGGCATGTGGAACAGGTTTATCTAAACTATTTTCTATTATCATTTGACTGTCAGTATATGTGTATGTCCACTTGCATTTATATCCGTATATTCATTTCTACGATATGTTCCTCCCCATTCATATTGCTTTCCTTGGGTTTAGCTTTTTTTTTTTTAAGGAAAATTATAGAATAATGATAGATTTAAATGCATTTTAAAACTAAACGTCACAAGACACTGATTCTGTACAAACAGTGTTTTACAGACCACATCACATTCTTCCCACCTGTAAACAAACTTGAACTATTGATGTTAATAACAAGCGTGGAAGAGAGAATGGCAGGAAAGAGTGTTAAAAGGTAAAAAAGCATGAGACAGACCATAGAGCAAACATGCTCACCGTGACAGGGGGGTTGGAGAGGGAGTGTTGTGGGGAAGAGCGGACCACTGGTGGAATTCCCCTGGCAGGGCTGGTACCAGGACCGCTACCTCCCGCAAACTGACAGACACGTAAAGAGAGAGGAAGAGGAAAGCGGTTCAATGGAAAGACCAAGATGGCTAAAAAAGGGGTTAGAAAGTAAGTGTAAAAAGTTATGCACCCAATAATGAAGAATTTTTAGAGGATAAGAGCTCTGCTGGATACACACTCAGTACAACAAAGAAACAGAACAATTTTCTTCCACTCACCTCAAAATAATCACTAATTTTATGTCCCCTTGCTCCTGCTTTGCCTAGAAGAGAGAGGCAGGGAGTTCAGAGAGGTTGATATTAGGGATACATGATGACAGCATCATAGTAGGTGGGTCAGTCTTACCTTGGCTGCTGTCAAAATGGTCCGCTTTCCGTTTTCTCACTCTCTGATCATTCACTTTTTTCTCAGGAGTCTGTCAGAAAAGCAGTGTGAATCAACAACACGTACAATAAGGTAACACAGAAAGATAGTTGCCATAAAAAATCCTGTTCATATGTGACAGAGACTAACCTCTAGCTCTTTGTCACTGAGCGAGCCCACACTGCATAGACTCTGATTGGATGACTCATTTTGGTTCTGACCGGAGCCCTGTTAAAATGAGGTAAATTGCATAAAAATAAAGCACAAGGAACAACTAAATACAAAAGATGCAAGAGATATGTACGTAGAAAATTGTATCTTCAAAATGTGTGCACATGTACTTGTAGTGTTTGCATGCACTTGTGAGAGAGAACGCAAACAGAGTAAAATGGGTGAGAAACTAAGGGAAGGGATGCAGAGATTTGACTAAATACTGTCACCATTAACTTCCCACTGAATCTAGACCTGCATCAGTCCTAATGCTGGTTCCCTAGGTGATGCCTGTCAGTCAAATGAATCACATCAAAATTCAGCAGACACTGTCCAATCAGGGAGAGATACTTAGTCATTCAGAGCACACTAGAGCTCTCTCACTGAACCTTCCTAAAATGGCTGAACATTAGGCATGCTGCTGGGGATGAATTTCTCCCTCTGTCTGTCACCTTTAGATAATGTCATCCATTTTTCTCCTGTTCACCATGGTCTTAACCGTTCTTTTCTTCTCTCTCTGGAGAAAGCCAGTGAAAGATGCTTTCCTTGATCTAAGAATGACAGCTTGTTTCATCAGACTTGTTCAAAAGGAAATGCACTTTACAACAATTTAGCAGGCCCTCTCTGTTCCATTACCAAAAGGTGTGCTAGCTCTTTGTCCAAAGGATAACAATTTGTCTTTCATTTATACAACCCCAGTGATAACAGAGAGAGCAGCAGTGCCACAGGGCTATTCAAGGTCAAGAAAAAAAACTCTAAGCTAGTCTGTGACATTGAAGGGCTTTTAGACCACCAACCCATATTTCTTCATAGCCATTTGTTGACACACTTCTCTCTTACTTCCCCCCCTACACACCTTGCATCTCTTGTCATACAGGGTGGCTGTGGCATAATGCCTTAGCGAGAGCCGCCATTTTCTCTGCGGCAGCAGCCATGCCATGCTCTGGGCTCAGCTCTGCCTATGGCTGGCACAGGGCCCACTCCTGGCGCTGACTCTCGCTCCCTAACTGTTCCAAGATCACCTTCCACAAAGACATATCCATCCATGTAGCAAGCAAGAGGGTGGAAGGCTAAATGCTGCCTCCACTCACACCTGGTCATGAACTATTTCTGCATTCCTCCTCTGCCTTCACTCCTCCTCCCCCTACCACCGCTGTCCTGTCTGTGGCCTTTTTGGCAGGCACTGCCACTTGCATATACAGCCACTACATCATGAGCCAGGGAGAGATGCCATATCACACTAGCCAAAAAACACAGACACAGCTCAACCTTCTCCAGAGACAGACAAAGAAAAGGAGTGAGGCCAAGCTTGTTCCGGCCAAACAGCAGAATGATACTGAGGCGGAGTGAGACAAAGGAAGGAAGAGGTTCACAAAAATGTGTAATGAAGAAAATCTGTGATTATAAGCACTTTGATAGGAGAGAGTTCTCATGCTGCACCTTCGCGACATCTGCTGTAACACAAACCTTAGCCACGCCAACCCCAGTGAATCGAGCCTCCAACAGCTCCTGCCGCCGGGGGTCCAGGCTATGCAGTTCTTCCATCATGGCTGCAGAGACAAGAGTACAGATTAAGGAAGGCATTGTGGGGTCTGGTATATTCAAGTGGGAGTGACGGATCACTGTTTCAAAAGGCATTGGTTGTGATGAGTCATGGCTGTTTTTAGCTATATGGATGTGGAAAATTCCTGTTCTGAGTCATCAATAAGCCTGACAATAGTGTTTTCCACTATCATGTGTATTCAGCAAGCTATGCAACTTCAGTACTAAAATGCACAATCTGGCCATAGGTATAGCCAATAAGGGATATTAAATATGCATAAAAGACATATGTGTAGACAGATGTGTAGAGTCATTGCCCGGAAAAATACAGCATCATGTGATAACACCCTGGCATTATAGGCCTAAGTTGCATGGCGCTGGAGTTATGAAAGGTCACTAATGGAGGGACTGCCAAGTATACTCACAGCAATGGAAAAAGGCCACAATAGACAATAAGTGTCCAGCTTGCTAGCTTGTGCAAAGGTTAACGTTTAAGTTACACGCCCAACACTGACTACTGCTATGTTATCTATGGCCTGTATACATTAAATGAATAGTGTAACCTGCAGTATTCGTGTCCATTTAGGGATAATTTGATACATTCTAGTCCTTATTCTTGTATAACATTAATCAGGTTTGGGTTTGCTGGCTCAGCTAACATTATAATGACCAGCATAACGATCTGAAACATCATCAGTGAATGACCAGCGAGGTAGCTAGCTAACATTGGATACATGAGCTAACAAGCTTACCGATGCTGGCCATCACTTAGCATTGCAAACTACGAGCTAATAGTTAACGTTAGCTAGTAACATTAGATCTGATTTTGTCAAGTACCGTACCCAAACAAGGCAAATTGTAATTAATGTTGGCCCAATCATAGCTGTCTGATTAGATAACGACTCAGAAAAATAATCATCACAACTACTGTTCGGAACAGCAAATTATTTTAC
Source organism: Maccullochella peelii (assembly GCA_002120245.1). Lineage (NCBI taxonomy): Eukaryota > Metazoa > Chordata > Actinopteri > Centrarchiformes > Percichthyidae > Maccullochella > Maccullochella peelii. Next base: position 45,627 of record LKNJ01001431.1, read on the forward strand.
AAACACACGCAAGGTAGCTAGCGTTAGGTAGCCAACAGGCTAGCGTCGTCTATCAAAAAGAAGCATCTTCTCGGTTCTGTGTTGTCAGGTGCTCGTGCCACGACGCCTGGACTCACTGTGACAAGAGACCTGTCTAGATATATTCTTTTGTTCAACAACCTAACGGGATACTTACTGCAATTCAATATTTTCTCGGTCCTCCGGAGGGCCTGTTGTTAACCCTGAAACCGTCCCCGTTGTTTCCCCGGTGCTCGGCCGACCCTCCCAGGCTAGGCCGCATCAACAGCCGCGTCGCTCGCGTGCTGATTGTTAACGACCAAGACAAGGGATCCCGGAGTGTAGCTCAAGGTAGACGACGGCGGATTCCCTCGGAGGCCTCGTCAACTCCGGGTATCCCAAACCCGCGTTGCTGTACTCCTTAGGCGGGGATGCCCATCACATCCCTCTCTCCAAGGACCATACCCGTGCCTATATCGGGTATCTCGTGCCACACAATGGCGACCCTCGAGATTCTGCGTTTTTCACCAGGTATAAATGATGTCTTTAGGCTAGCGTTGGTTACCCCTATCTTTTTCTCCCCCGGTGGTGAGATGAATTTCGGGTCCTGGCTTTCAGCTCGATCAAAACAAAGTTCGGCTCCAGTCGCCTTCCTCGCCGCGGGGGAGAAACCAATCTGTTTCGGAAGTTGTGGTGTTGAAAGCCTTTCAGTTGAATCCGGATCGATTCGGTTCGGTTCTCATGTTTTTGCAATGTAAACAATAATCAGAAAATCTCATATTTTCTCGTGAGATTGTTCCAAGTATTTTCACCTTCGTTCAGTCCACGCCTGTCCCAAATCTCTTGTCTGGACCAATGGCAAATCCCTCTGTACACAATACAAATTAACAGCGCCCACCCGCAACCACCGAAATGTTCACTTATCTGAAAGTTGCCATTCCCATGTTGGTCACACCCAAACACTGTACTTAATATATCAATAAATTGCTAAATGTATGCTTTTTCCCCCCAAAGTAGCCATTCAAGCATAGGGAAAGCAAATAGTATAAGGACCAATATCATGAAGTAAGTGATTCCTTTGTTAAACAAAACACTTTTGAACGCAGCTTTGAAATACCAAAGTAAAATACTTAGATTTACATTTACAGTTTGGATTTTTATTCATTTTGCATGTACAAAAAGCTCATGGAGTTATCTTAAAAATCATGCCATCTGTTTCAAAACATCAGCTCATTAAAAACAGCATCTGGCAGAATTGAAACATTTATACTGGGATAACCAGCCCTTTCTCAGATTACTGAACTCATCAGCAAAAAATGAAAACTAGTCACTCATGTAACTAAAATTGCAGCACCATCAGGAACACTAGCTATAAAATGAGTCCATCAACATTATGGCAGCTGAGATAGTGTAAGGCCTTTACAGCATATAACTATCCAATTGCATCCCCTTTATTACAATCACAATAGAGCTTCTCAATTCCATACATCCTCAGAAAAAAGCCAGCACCGCCTTGACATGAGCTCCTAGTTTCAGTTGTGGTTGAAGGCCGGGCAGGCTCTCTCCTCTGTCTCAGACCTGCATCTCAGGTGGCTGAACTAGAGCCTTGCGGTACTTGCACTGGATCCACACCCTGTACATGGTGAGCTGTTTGCCTCTATTCACCTGTAGCCGTCTGTCCACAAGGTTCTGTACTTTCTCAAGCCCTGCCTCTGTGAACATCTCATGGAGCTCATCTGAAATAAAAAGAGGCACAGAAATATTTTTCATGAATATAATTTAAGAACAATTTTGCAAAATAATACCCAAAAATATTTCTTTATTTTTACCTTGAGTAAAGAAATATACTCTTGTTCCATCACCTCGGACATAAAAGTTTTCTGACAGACACCTTCCTAAAAGAAGTAAAGGGACACTATTATAAACACTTATTCATTAATGCAGTGCCATTTTAATTTGCAGTGTATACCATTAGAAGAACTGCATATGGACCCCAAGTCTGACAGATCTTGTGCAGCCAGACTTTCTGTTAATATCTGCATTAAGTGTGGTTCATAATATTCTTCAACATATTTAAGAGCAGCATACTTTGACTGTCATTTAAAATGTCCAAACACAGAAAGTTGTTTTGCTGTGACCTAATGTAGGAATCAATTCTGAGACAGTGCTACCAAAAAAACAGTCCTAAGTGAAACGCATTTTCAAGGATCAACACTAGCAATAGGCCATAAATAATGGACCTTTTGGAATTTGCACGTTCTGAACAGCTATTTGGACTGGAGCCTCACCGGACTTCAGCCGGACTAACCTTTCTTGAAGCGAAGCTGTGCCATATCGTAGCGTCCATAGTCCCTGAGCAGCATCACTCCCCCAGGCTTCAGCAGCTGCGCCAATCTACTGATGGATGCCTGCATCCTGAGACAGGGAGAAACTTTAAGACAACCAGTGCTATATTCAATGACTCTGAGTGAAAACCAAAGAGAAGACAAGAAGAAAGACAGAGAAAGAAGTTCTTACTTGTCGGGATGCAACGCTGATAACACAAAGATTAGTACTATAACATCAAGGGTTCCATCGGGGACGGGGTAATTGGCTTCCACATCACTCAAATCGTGAACAAAGGCCAAGCAGCGCCCAGGCTCGTACTCTGGATTAGTCTGATGACAAGAAGGCAATGTTAATTAATCAGTTAACCCTAGACATGAATACATCCATCAACACATCATTCTTTCATTATCCCCATCATCTCACCTTGACTAACTCTACAGCACTGCTGGAGAAATCACAGCAGTAAACAAAGAGTCCCGGATCACTGCAAAAAGCAATGCTGCAGTTATACCTTTAAGTTCACATCATTAGACAGAAACAGAGAACAATATTTGTCAAACATAGCTTGAAACGGCATGCACCTACTTGTTGGTCTTCAGTATTGGAAAAACTGTATTGCCTACACCGCAGCCAACCTGTCCAATAAACATTAATTCATATAGCATTTATTTTGTTTACTCCAATTTGCACTCAGTGTAGCAAAACACATACAGTAGCAAAGTTTGTTTCAAGAGAATGAATTCTGACAAAAAACAAAGATTGTTAAAATTACTAGAAAATGCATTCCTCCACCAAATTGCACAAACCTTACATTTATTTCAATAGAAAATGTTTAGAAATGTTAAAATTGGCAAGATAATAAGGGATACCACAATTATGAAAATCACCAAAATCTCAACTTTGCACCAACTTTCACTGATATCTGTCAGAGATATTTTGCTTTGTCATTACATGTGTATGGTTAAAGTTTAGCTCACTTGCTTTCAAATGAGTCTCTCACCTCCAGAATGCGATATGTGGCAGCGGGGCCAGGGGCATCACCATCAGTGTGAGACACAGCTGCAACTTCTCTTCTTTGTTCTTGATCCAGACTATCCTGCTGACTGTCATCTGTGCCAGATAGCTCGGGATGGGACTCATGGTTAAGGCTACACTGCGGGGCCAACTCTGGGAACTCTGTGAAGAGCCAGTGACGGTCCTTGAAGAAACGATTCTCATGGATTGTGTAAAAATCATTCCAGTACTCATTTGCCCGGCTGTCGTATTCCTCTGCAAAAAAAAGGTAAGGCAGTAAAGCCAGAGTTAAAGTCTTAATCTAAGTAAGTACTATACATAAGCAAAGCATAACATTGATTATGGTCAGTTTTACTGAAGTGGAAGTCATCCCATGTCAAATTCAATTTTAGTGGTTTGCCTAAAACCAATTATCAGAGACGACGGTCAACTTTATGAGCCAAATTGTCACTACTGCATGACTATAAACATTCTCCAACAAAGATAAGGCCCATTTCTGTCTCACATATTGATCACATCAAACTTAAATGAAATTAAAATCAAGGCATATACAACATTGGGGAATGCTGTCCTCCTGATTAGAAGTTATAGTCATACTGTTTGTTTATATGTATTTGAGCCATCAGTCTTGACAACAATGAAACCTTGTTTCTCTGAAGGTAGTGGCTGGCTGTTTTCTAAGACTTTCTTCTTAGCAGCTGCTTCTTGTTCCTCAGTCCACTCCACATTGTCCCTGTTGACAACAGGACACTATTATCCAGTGTGGGTGAAGTGATGTGGTGAATAAGAGCACAGGAAAACTTGACAATCCTGAGACACTAAGTTAAAGGTTTTCATGTGATATTCAGATAGGGCTGGGGAACAGGGACAAAATGGAACTCAGGATGGTGATACATTATATCACATCTTATATAATAATAATATCTGCAAACATCTAATAAACTGATGTTCATCAAATGAACTGCATGACAAGATGCAGTTTTCAAACAATATTGAAGTATTTTATTAAAATCTCATTACAGATTGATATAGATTTCACTTAGAATGACAAGTCAGTGTCATTTTTATATGCCCAAATCACAAAGTTGCCTAGAATGTATTTACAATTTGTATAGCAATGGCATACAACACACAGTATCTTTAGACCTTCCTTATGGAAATGGAAAAACTGCCAAAAAACAAACAAAACAAGATAAAATAACCAAGAACCTTTAATGGGAAAAGGAAGAAACCTCAGTAGTTTGGCCATTAGATACTAATCAATTACTCATATTTTTATAAAATTATGAAATCTAGTAGTGATACTCCATTCTGTTGTCTAAATTAACAATTATATGATCAGATGATACTCTGACGGGATAATATATTATACTTTCCCTCTAAACAGGCCAAAAGTCATTAACATTGCATGGAAACAATAAGACCTGTCCTTTGCTAAACCCCCAGTCAAAACAACAAACAGAGCAAGCTAAGTTATAGATACTAAATAACAGCTTTTACATTTGCTTATTGTTAGCAACAATCAATTCAGCAAAAAACATTAATTCAACAAACTTACTACTAATGTAAGCAACGATAATGGACAAGAGACACTGGCTCTGACAGAGATGCACACCAGCATCTGTCGTAAGTTACCGACCATGCGTTGTGCTGGAAGACCTGCCGCGGGTCTGTGAGAAAACGTGTCCCGAACTGAGGTCTCTTCACACCTCCGGTGGTTGAATCTGACAGAAGCAGCCCTGTTTCACTGCTGCCTTCCTCCACTCCGTCCACGGAACCGGGCGCCGCCATGTTCGAACTGACGCGACGGAAGAAGGGCAGAGCGTCTAATCGTGCTGCGTTCGCGGACTATCGGACGTATTGCAATTTGGACTAAATACAACTCGGTAATTCGGAATTTTCTGATCTTTTGGGTGCGACGGATGCAACGCATTTAGAAGGTGGGGTGGAGTGGATGGTCATGTAATTATGTTTTTTTTTTTGCTTTAAATATTTGACATTGACATGTTTCCTATTTGTAAAACTAGTTATACACACATAACTCGAGGTACACGTTCCCGTTATCGTTTCCTCTACAATTTTGTAGGGTATATGCGCACTGCTTCGTCGCCAAAGTACAATGGACTACTCCCCAGTCTCATTGGCCGAAGAACTCACTGCATCACAAGTCATAATTAGTTGCGATATACATATTTTATTATTAGTTATGCGTAGCCCATGAAGGAGACACGCTTCTTTGTGCAGATATCGATGGATGCGAGGGGCATCACAATACTCCACCGATAACTTGCAGCTAGACTATCGTCCAGCAATGTACAATGTAGGCTGCTTGACAAGAAACTGATCTGCACAAGACATTCGGCCTGCTCTACAGGTGTGCTGCAGCATTTGATCAGTGCAGTGTATATACACTAGAGGGAGACATATGCCCAGATTATCTTTGTTGTGGTCCACTTGTGGAAAGCATAGACTGGTGGAAACCCGCATGCGCCAAGGACTGCGCCCATTAGTCTATCGAAGCAGGGAGGCCCACATGTATGCGGAGAATGCCTAGACGGGGGTCAACAAACTGGCAAACAACAGTTTATGTGTAACTTCATGTTTTAAAAAAAGCATTGAAACTGTTCATTGTGCATCCTACTTTCATCACTATTCTGATGCACAGGTTCCACCCTACTAGGCTTTGTAAATAGCCTACAATATGTACTTAACTTCATATATTTAGCTTACATGTAGACCTAGAGATTTACTGACACATAGGCTACTTTGACAGACCAGTGTTAAGTGTGTCTTTTGGAATGAGTCACTGTGGCATCTTTATTTTCCGTGGAAGGAAATGAGACTTTTCTACATCCTTATGTTCAAATTATAACTTTCACATGCATTGCATGTGCATCCCTAACTAGATTGAGAACAGTGATTAGTTGACCTGGTTGTTGTGATGAGTCTCAAGTCAAGAGGTAGTTAACATCTGGACTGAGCTATTGGACTTACAAAGACCCAGTCCTGCAAACAGAGACACTCATTATGAATAATGTACCAGGATGTTATGCAGAGGACAGCAGAGATACAATGATTAAACATTTTAGATTACAGTATAATAATTAAACCTAATCCACTTAGATATTGTCCATAATAAGTGACACATGTTTAGAAATGAATAATTCAACAACATGATACAGTGCACAGGAACTGGACTATTAGGCTGGTGTGAACAGGATGTGGTGACATGTTGTGGGATGTGATCACATGGGTCATGCAATAGGAAATATTCTATGACTGATAAAGGTGGTGACAGAATGTAGTCAAAAGAAATTCTTGCCCCTGCACCATGGCATTCATTTTATTAGCATTTTTGAAACACCCACATCATAGTGAACTTGTTTGGATTGAAAGCAAGAACTTTGCTCAATTATTTCTTGATTATGATACATCTGTCATTTGTGAATCAAAATAGACAAATTAACAATGAGAATTCACATATAACATTTGTTTTCTCGAAAGAGTTAACCTTCTACTTCAGAAATTTTAACTTGCCGCTTTGGATCTGAAATATCAATCTCAAATGACTTTAGGCTTTTGTAAGTTCGATCTTAATTGCTTAAAAAAAATAAAATAAATAAATTTTAAAAAAGCAGCTTTGACATTTGTTTAAAAAGGAACCCAAACATCACATCAAAGTTGGTGAAGTCAGGTAAAATGAATCTGTGTGACAAGCTAGAGCAAGACTGACAGATCACAATTCTTTCATACAATTTTACAAATAAAATAAGAAAGCCCAAGGAACACAAACAAAGACAGGTGATAATGCAGGGATAGAGAAACATGTTAAAGCATTTAAGTTACCATTGCTGATATGCATTTTAGAAACAATATAGACCACATATACATACATACATACATACATACACACTTTTTTTTTTTAAAAAAAAAAAAAAAAAAAAAAAACAGGGCATCTTAGGAAGAGAACCCAAGCGCAGACACAAGAGGATGCTTGAAGCAGGAATTCAGATTTATTGAACTTAATACAAGTACTGGCAGGTAAGGCAACTTGATGAACATACATACTAGTCCGGCTTCGGGTCGGGTAGCCAGAAGCACAGGAATAAGGTCCACACACAGGAACCAATATCCAAATAAAGAGGCAGTACACACAGTACTCACGATTCAGGATATCCATAGAGGAATACAGAACCCGCAATACCGAACACACCAAACTCTAAGGGTAAGTCACCAGAAACACAGAACACATCTAACACAGAACATACAGCGCTCACAAAACTTAGGGTAATGACGCAACAGGGATTAAAGGAAAAGGACCAGTACAAATAGGGGAGAGCAAACGAGGGAATCAGAGGCAGGTGCGCAACAAACCACAGGTGAAAACTATCAGGACCAGAGTAACCATAATGGCAGGAAAACAAGACAACCAAAGAAACCATACTACAAAATAAAACAGGAAACAGACACAGACCACATATCATGACATTTTTACAGTTAACTGTAACCCAGCATGCTGCATTCTTGTTAAAATCATTACTACATGAATTTTGTATTAGAAAAAAGGGAATTGGTCATGTACATGAAAACCTTTCAAGCATGTTTTAATAATTTATAAAAATTCTATAGTACACAATTTACGTATACTGATAAACTTTGCTGTGATTCGTTTGAAATTGCCATTTTCAATTTAGTAAAAAGGGAACTTTAAAATAAAGGCTACAGCTGCATTCTGAAAGAGCAAATTTCAAAACACAAGGCTTATGCGTAAATAATACATCAAACATGGTGGACAACACTGAAGAGGACCACAAAATGTCCATTCATTAATGTATTTTCTATACCGACTTATTACTATTAGGTGATGAAATGCTGAAAATGCAGAAATGTGAAATGAATTGCAAGAATTGAAAGCTGAATTGTATTACCTAAAGAAGCTAAGAGCTGAAATATATTGCTAGAAAAAGCAAAGAAAAATACAAGCACACATGTCCTTAAAGAGCTGAACATTTTGATATTTGAATGGTTTCTGTAGCTGAAAGTATGCAGAAGTAGTAGTTGACCGAAAAACGTACAGAAGAAGAAAAGGTATAAAGAGCATTCACACTAAATATTGCAGTGGTAGAAAAGCCTCCTAAAAAATACCACAAAGGTGACAGACTTTCAGCAGCAATTCCCCTTACTGTAAACTGACAGTGTATCTTTATGTTATTTAACTCCTGTCTGATTGCATGTACAGTACTTAGAGAACTCTGTAGACATGACACAGTGTAAAAACAGTAAGCCTAATAGCAGGCAACCGTCTGTGCCTTGCATTAACAGTTTTAGTTATTTTTACAATATGTACCATTTTTCATGTTGTTGACAGCAATAACTACTTTTCAGCTACAGTAGCCGGTCACCTGACCGTGTAAAGGGTCTTCTTCCCATCCATTTCTCTGCTACTGCATTCCATTTCTGTCATTGACCCCTGAGTTTTTCTCATTGCATTTAGTCGTTAGGTGCCTCGGTATGCCACATTGGTGAAGGTGGAAGTGGCTCCTTTATACAAAGGATTGTTAGCCTGGGAAATGAAAACAGAGGTAATGCTGTTCAATTCAGTCCCACACTGATGTCCAACTTTTTGAAGTACAGTTTAGATTTTCCCCTTTAGAGGGCAGCCATATTCCTTTACTATATCTGCAGTACTCCATTGAGCCCTGAGGGAAAAGCTGTTAGTGTATGCAATTAGTGTTTTAATTATAATTATTTCTCACCGTATCCCATTTGGCTTTGGCTCTCTCCTCCTCAAACTTGGTGAACTCTTTGCGGTCATGAATGGTGACCAGCAGCTTCCAGATAAACAGACCGACAAGGCCCAGTAGCAGAATGGCTCCGGCCACGGCCAAGAGCACCACCAAGATGTCTGGACCCTGAGGACACTCTGAGACGAGAGACAGAAAGGGGGGCAGAGAGAGGAAAAGAACTGATTTCCAATGTTGCTTTCTATGATGTTTGTTAAACAGTGGAGCACACTCCTGAAGCCTAGCAACCACTGCAGTCCAGTGTCAGACACTCCATTGCACAATGATTCAATTCATCATCACTACATATCTGGGTTTCTGTGGTGTGGCAGTGTGTAGCTGTGGCTCACTGGCTGATGATGTAGTATTTTCTAAAGAATATATTACTGGATGCACACACTGTTCCCCTGTTGTTGTAGCCTACCAGACACAGGCTGAAATGGCATTCAAGAACACACTATTCTGTTCTAATAATGTACCTAAATTATAATGCTCAGTTCTCTGACAGTTTAAATGTCTTATGCATGCACACAAACTCTTACAGTACCTGGCTCTTTTACCACAAACAGAATGGATTTGCCATTTTCATCTTCATAATACTGGAAGTGCTCCACACAGTCATTCTCATCTTGGTATGAGCAATTCACTGCATTTCTATCATGGAAAACTGTGGGATAAAGACGATAAGAAGAAGAAACAGGGTAATAAAAAAATATATATTTTAAGATATAATATGTTATCTTTAAAAACATATACCATCAGTGCATAATATTTTTGGATCACAATGGATGTATCAAGGCTCCAACTGCTTTCAAGAACATTTTTCTGATATGATAAGCAGCAGGAAAACAACAGTAACCATTACCACAACAGGTTAAGATCACAGTAAGGAGGTAAAAAAACGGCAGAGTTCTCACCCAGTCCATCCACTACTTTAATTTCATCTTTGCAGATTCTACTGCAGCTGTTGTCTTTGGTGTACTGTCCTCTCTTGAAGTGCTGACACTCAACACACTCCCTGCAAGCAGTCCCATACGGTTATCTTTACACAGCGCACAGTGTGTATGATGTTGATGCTCTTTAGTAGCAGTGCATGTTTCAATTTGATATGCAAGGTGTGGACAAACTAAAAGAAACACCCACGAGTATACCTACATCAAGATGAACCTGTGAAGTGTTGATATCTGCTGACTGATGTGGCTTTGAGAGAAGTTTGACCTTTCTCTGTTGTACATGACACACCTGAGTTTGTTCGAAATGTGTGTGGGAGCAGTTTGTTGTCATCCTGGAATGTGGGAATATCAAATCTATCTCAAATTCTTTGTTGAAGATTTTCTTTTCCCTGATAGCGGCAGGACCTGGGGATTGCCAAGTTGGTTGTTCACTTCAGTTTGGTCAGGTGATCAGTTAATTGGTCAATCAGTGGACTTTTGTCCAGAACAAGATATCTCAACAGCTACTGGCCAAGTTGCCATGAAATTTGGTATAGATATTAATGGTCCTCAGAGGATAATTTCTAAAAATTTTGATGACCTCTTGACCTTTTGCCACCATCAGATCAAAGGTTGTATTTCCATAAATGTATCTGTGGATATTCATGGTTCCCAGAGGAATTCTAGTGTTTTTGGTGACCCTCTCTCCAGTTTTTTAGTGCCACTACAAGGCCAAATTTTTCACATGAAGTATCAAAATCTAGTGGGCATAAAATGCACTTTGCACATTCATGGTCCCCAGAGGATGAACCCATTCCATTTTGGACACTCAATGAGATTTCCTCTAGCACCACCCTCAGACCAAAATGTCAACTGTGGATAAAAAGCTGACATGGGGAATGAAAACCCATGGCCTTTCCTCCTACACCACCCTCAGGACAAACCTACTAAGGCTTTAAAATGTTTGTTCTGAGGTGGGACTTCATTCACATTAGCTATCTGAGTAATTGTGGTTTAGTTACTTCAAAAGTCTTTTTCATGTGTTTTTTTCTGGGGGTTTTTGTCCATTCCCTCCCCTCTTTTGTCAATTCAAACACTAAGTTAGGAACTTACTTTTTTATAGTGCAGGAATCAGGACAAGTGGGGCATTTGTCACAGGTAGCTCCATATGCACCAGGCTGAGTGCACTGACAAACCCCACACTCACATACACCCCGGCCACTGCACAGCAGGCCGATGCTGGACATGCAGGTGTCTGTGCGTGTGGTGCAGTTACAGTTTTCTCCTTTCCAGCCAGCATCACACTGACAGAACCCACAGCTACACTTCCCATGATCTGAAAGAATCAAAAAGGATAAGGAGGTTAATACTATCATAGTCCTCCAAAATATATTTTGTTTAAATTAAAATCAAACATGTACAATCCAAATATTACATCTTAATTCATACTAATTCAAATATGTTTTTCAGTGTCCATAATCACATGGGTGGGGCCCAGCAAACAAAACTATGAAATACAAATTACACAACTGCAAAGTGAATCACTGAGTGTGTGTGTGTGTGTGTGTGTTTACAGTATTGTTTTAGGTCTATAGTGTCTGAGCTTTAAACATGTTGCATACTTGTGCAAGTGTACCTGTGGATGTGTTTGTAGATTCTGCAACCCTGCAATTACTTGTATTAGGTATAATATGGTATTTGTGTAATATGTTATTTGTTACTTTTTAAAATTAGAATGCTGCGTCTGTTGTCATTAGTTGGTAAACGTAACTTGATTGATTGATTAACTGTTTTTTTAAACAAAGCACTAGCCTGCATTTTAACATCTGACAGCAGTGGCCATAAATGTATGGTATTTCAAGTGGGTAACGCAAAAGTACTTTAATGCTTTGTTTTAAATTTTGAGTACAGCTCTGTCTTTACATAACCATTCACATCTTCTCTATAACTTGATAATAATAATAATAATAATAATAATAATAATTTAAATCTAATCATACTCAGCAAGGGTCATTATGCATATCTCTCATCATCCCTAATGTGACAATGGTAGGAAATGTTCTATTGTGAAAGTACACACTAATGCTTCCCCACCTCCTTACAGGCAGGCATGCATGCGCACAGACACACAAAAACACTTCTTCAGACTCTACTGAAGTGTAGAAAGCACAAAAGCCAGGTCATTGTAGGAACTGTGTTACAGGGACGCAACCATTTGCTGACAGAATCTGGAGGTGAGCTTTTCTCCCTGGATTACAGAGTGACATCCTGCATCAGCACATAAGGCTAACTTAGAAACAAAGGCAGAGCCCCGGAGACTACAGCGTTCTTAGCAGGAAACCAACAGGATTTGGCACTAGATGACTAACAGCAAAGTGAGTGAGTCACAGTCCAGCTGGAACAGACTGGGGGAGTGACTGGTCGTTAAATATCAAAGAGGGTCCAAACATCCCTAATTCCAGAGCTCAAAACATGTCATCCGCTGTTGTAAACTCGAAGAAGCTATTCCCTAATCTCAACCCTGTTGACATGCGGTTTCTATTTTAATTGTGTTTATAGCTGTGATGGGATCAGACATAATTACTGGCTAATGGTTAACAGTCTGATATGTAATGCTCAACAAAGAAGTCGTTGAGTAATCTTTCTTACTCTGTCAACAACATCCCAAGAGTTAACATGGGGGCCATGATAAAAGGACAAAAAAAGGGATAAAGTCAGAACAGTAAACCTGAACATTACACTGAGGGAAGAGAATCAAGTGCAGTGGGGAGACATACTGGAGAGAAAAAACTGGGAAAATTGCCAGCGGAGGAATGTAAACTTTCCTGTTCTCCCTTCCGTCATATTTACGGGCCCTGGGGCTGCGCTTGCTGACTCCTGCTCCTTGGCCCTGCACTAGTCCCACAGCCCCTCAGCAGAGGAAGAAATACACAGCCACAGGGAATATCACAGAGATGGAGTTTTCTGAAGCCCTGGGTCACGGTAGCTCCAATTGAGCTGGGGCCGAGGGACGCTCGTACTTTAAAGACAACAACATCATGACTCTACTGAGACACAGCAACTTAGCAATCCCAAATTGAGCTCTGTGGACTGTGTTATATAAATTATGGCTTTGTGTGTGTTTGTGTGTGTAGGTGGGCGGGTTGGGTTGGGTGAGTGTCTGCGTCCAAGCCCTGGGTATCATCACTGGGTGCCTTAATACCTGTTTCTCAGAAAAACAACCTCCCTTGAGACAGACACATCATATTCCAGGAAAATTTCAGCTTGCCAACACACGCATGACATTCCATCTTCTCTTTGGTGCACCCACAAGGGGCCTAGACTTGAAGAATTATGAGGCTGTGATATATACACACCATTTTGAACTTTCATGTCCATCTCCTGAATGTAACTTTTAGAGAACAGAATAGAATCCATCACTGTGGAAGTGTATGGAACTTTTAACTCGTTTTTTGGGGCACTGTGGCTCAGGAGGTAGAACAGGTCATCCAGTGATCACAGGGTTGGCGGTTTGATTCCCACCACCTGCACATGTCAAAGTGGGCAAGACAATGAACCAGATGGTCAGGCACCCTGCATGGTAGATCGTTGCCATTGGTGTGTGTGTGTATGAGCAGCAAAAACCTTGTAATGGATAGAAGCATTATATAAATGTAGCCATTTATTTTATGTGCACTTTTAGACTGAGTATAGCACTTCCGTAGATTTGGTGGTGTCACATGAAACAGATTAAAAAAGAATGATCAAAATCAATACAGCAGAGGCTGAGATATCCTGACTTCTAGCTCCAAAAATGCTGGTTCCTACATGCTGCTTGATAAACACGTGTTTTTCAAACTCCATGAGCATAGTTTGCCTCACAGATTTCTGTTAAACATTTTTAGTCTCAAAGTCCAAGAGGAGATACCGTGGTGACATCACTCTGGTTATTTCCTTGGACTATGTTCACAGACTGAGTAATACCCGGAATTGATGGAGTTCCCCTTTAAAAAAAGCAGGACATGTTAAACATGAGACTCTTATTTCCATTTGAATCAGAGTTAGTATGCATAGTTTAAGTTTGCTCTGCTTAATGTGTTTCCTATTCTGCTATTTATCAGCCCCCTCCTTACAATCACAGACCCAACCTGATGTTACATTAAATTACCCAGTGACAAAGCCTATTAAAGTTTTATCACTGTGATTGAGTAACTGTGCACTGAGCTGTGCAGACTTGTAATAGGGAGTATTACCGCCTCATGCCTCACTGCTGTGAGTGGAAAGAACACCAATCAAACTCAGTACACAGGCCTGACAGTTGATTGGTCATTTGTAAGCATTACTGTTTATGCTTAGCAACGAAATTATGCAATTATTTACATGTCCTTTATAAGCAAGCAAAACTGTCAATTAATTGCACATTGGTTTTAAAAAGGCTGTGGATTTTTGATTTGTCAAGCTAAGTATCAGAAAACTATGTAAACTGACTAAGGTGTGTTTACAGACAGTGAAAGGGACACTAGAGTATGTTCCAGTAAAGTCAGATGAGACCTCAGAGCAGGGAAAAGGAAGGGAAGGGCAACTTCATCTTTCCTGCTAACACTGGCATAAAGTAAAGGGTTGCTTCAGCCAAATTACAAAAAAAGTCACCAAATTAAAACTGTCTGCATGGGTAGATACCACTTATGAGAAAATATGTTTAGTATCTTTAGTGACTAATCTTTTATCTGTCACGTAGTGTTTATTCATTGAGTATTGAGTACAGATGTAATGAGGGGGCCGGATGACGCTGTGAAAATTCTCATGTGTGTTTGAAGCTTGTACTTAATTCACTAGTCTGAGTGTGAGATTGGTGTGCAGTCCGTACATGTTGGTCTTGTTTTTAATCATGTAGCCACTAATAAAAGCTTTTTAACTTTTGCACCTCGACAAAGCAATGTTCCTTGACTTTTTGGGGAATTCATTCCTGTTTTTTTATGAACAATGTTTGCCTTACAGTGCAACAGGAGCACCTGTTTTGTGTCTTGTTGCTGTCAGATCCATTAAGCGCGTCTG
The DNA here is from genome assembly GCA_002120245.1 of Maccullochella peelii. NCBI lineage: Eukaryota > Metazoa > Chordata > Actinopteri > Centrarchiformes > Percichthyidae > Maccullochella > Maccullochella peelii. The sequence continues at coordinate 60,715 of LKNJ01001431.1, forward strand.
CATAGAGAACTAACTCTGATCATGACAGAAAGAAGTGTATCTACTCACCAGAGCACAGTGCCCCTTTGAAGCGCAAGCAGTTGAAGTCATCACATTCGCAGTATTTGCCCCACACCTGACCAAACTCATTTGCATGGCAGGAGCACTGTCCGCACAAACAGTCGCCTCTCCCACTGCAGACTGGGCTATCTGACTTCGGGATGCAGTTGACGTCATCAGATGGACTGTAGTCCTCCACTGAGCATTCACATCGTGGGCCCAGACGACCCTGGTGACACTGACACACACCGCACTCATAGGTCCCGTTACCGTTGCTACAGAGGGGGCTGTTGTCTTGGGCCTTTGCCTCACAGTCACAGCCGCAGGCAAAGTCCACCGTGACCTCCAGGGAATCCTTGAAGCCAAGAGGTTTGATGGTAAATGTGCGGCTCTTCTCTTTGGGGCAGCCACGTAACTGAGCCTCCACGTTGAATGACACCTGAAGAGGAGGAAATGTCTCTGTGACAATCTGTATGTGTAGACACCAAATGTGAACGTCAGCATCTCAACTGATACGTACTGTGTCCCCAATCTTGAGACCGGAGCAGGACTTGAGTCCACGGATGACCTCTTCATTTAGGCAAGTGGCATTGAAAGAGAGATTCAACTCTTCTGGGACATCCAGTAGCTCCAGCTCCACTCTAGAGCGGATTTTCTGCTCAACATAAAGTTATTTATCACAGGTTAGACAGTTAAATTGTATCACACTATTTTACAGATGAAATAGATAACCCTTATTGTCCTAAGTTTAGGAAATCCTTACAGCATAAGCCTCCTCAATGAGCTGAATAACATTCCCAGAGTCATCGGACAGCGTTCCCACAGTTGTTCCTGGAATGAGCTGACTGTACTCCTGGGAACACAGATATGACAGCAAGATGATGACCCAGTTTTTTTGTTTTTCATATCATCTTAAACAAATTCATGCTGTGGCATAAGCAGCACAGTTTGTTTACCTTGTATAGGGACACCACATAGCTGGTCACAGCAAAAATTAAATTTATGTTGTTTTCAGACATTTTCTCTGTCATAAGCGCCAAGGAGGGATAGTCCTGAAAGACACTCGTTTTCACTGGAAGGTTCTGTTCAAAAACTCATAAAACTATTAAAAACCAATGTGAATTACTGATGTACTTAAATTTCTGCCTTTACCAGCACAGTAGATTTGTTGTAAATGTTGTCATTATTAAGGTAACATTGTCCATCATTGGGCTGGACAATTCCAGCTATACGTCCATCCAGAGCGGTGTGAGTTTTGGCATCAGTGGTGAACACCAGAAGGTGTGAGGCATCCGGACGCCAGCCAATCTTCTCCTAATGATGATGAACACAGAAATAAATATGACAAGTAAAGGAAAGATTTAATATGTATGTATGCATACACTCAGTTTTGCAATTCAGGGAGCATGTGTATGTGCATCTGTATGGGATTACATTTTCATACCTTGCACACCACAGCCTGCATGACAGCATCAAATCCACCCTCTGGAGCATCTCTATTTCTAGACACTTGCTGTTTCTCCACCTCCTCAGTGAAGCGAGCTACCTCCCCCGTCAGTGACAGCACATGCTTAAACCCGAATTGAGCCTGGCATGTTTCGTGAATTCTGCATACATTGAATACGTGAATGGGAGATAGGAAATCAGTGATCTATATTAAGTTGTTAAACACAATTGGACAGACCTTCTGAGAATATAAAAAAATCTCTACCTCAGCTCATTCTCCTTCTCAAATGTAACATCAACAATAACCTCCCCACCTACCCAAAGCAAGGGTTTTTCACTGCCTCTGGAGGATAGGTGTACATGTAAGGGGACGTGGTCTTGTCCACAAAGGCTCCAAAGCCCATGCGTAGGTTGCTTGTTGTGCGGCGCATTGTCGCTGCGAGCTCATTGCCCAAGGTGCGAAGGCGAACCAAGTCATCCTTCATTGAAAATGAAAGATCCATCAAATAGTAGAGGTCCACTGGGTAATCCTCCACCTGTTTCACTGACACTCTAAAACTCTTGGAATCACCTGGGAGGGAAAGAGCAGAGGGCCACAGAGATGGAAGAGTGCAAGGTAGATTGAATGACATCAACAGGTGTCCCTAAACCTTTTTTGTCTTTCAAGTGACAAAGTTAAAAATAATAATAAAATACAGAAATCCCTCTGTTAAAGATGTTCAACCAGCTCTGGTGTATCAGGCTATTAGTGGGTACCAATGCGTGCATCTGGTCTTGTAGGGTTGTTAGCATCTGGTCTTACATTTTATTAGGTGATGCCTGGTTGGGTGTAAAAGTACCTGGTCTCAGTACCATATGGAGTTTCTGAGGCCTTATCTGAGTGACATCGTCAGCAGTCCCTGAGGCCTTGTTGCTGAGCGGTACATCCTTCTGAATAGTCACGGTGCTGGAGGGAAACTCCAGAGCCGCCTTACTGCACCCTCCATTCAGCAGATTCTGCTTCAGATCACAGCGGGATGCGCTGGATCCCCCTTTCCCAAACTCCTGAAACATCCACATCTGACCTGTTAAACACTCAAGCAAGTGATGAGTTAACAAAGTACCATTACATAAAAGAAAATCAACTAAAGAAAAAGTTTTTTAGGTTGGCATTTATGAGATAATGCTGATTTATCCACCCAATAGCAGGCTCAGATATCTCCGAACAGGAGCCCTGAAGACAAGACACATTTTCCTCCCATTTTTCATCAGTTCAGAGGCTACGGTGTACAAGCATGTTAGAGAAGAATCATCAGAACATGACAAGAAGAAGAATGCTGCTGGTGAAATTTAGTTTCTGTTGTAACTTGCTGCACTGAGTGATGAATGGGAGGAGCGACTAGACCCTGGGTATGTGTGCGTCTGGTGTTTTTACCTCCTGAGAGCACCATGCACAGCTAGGGTGAACAGCCAAGCACTGCTGACAAGTGGTGACTCCTCGTGATGTGCAGATGTTGGAACCTGTGACGATCACACCAACAGAAATGTAACAGAAAATACATTTCCATACACTTATTGTTGAGGAAACGTGACATAGGCAGATAGCATTGCTGACCACATTTTTTTTTTATTAATCAGCATTGCCATGCAGCTCTGTTTAACCTCAACAAACACAGATACCACAGCCATCAGATTCAGTCTTTCACAAGATCACTGTGCAAAAAAAGTGCTTGATGAAGTCTCAGTGCAGTTTACCCATAACATTAATGATGCTAATCCTCATTATATTTCTGAGAGTCATTTGACGTTAGCAAATTGCAAAAAATGTTTCATTGTATGTAAATCAACAAGTAAATCCAAACCCTTTTCTATTTGTTATCAAGCATGGCCTACGGGTGTGACTCACCTCGCTTTGTATTTTTACTCCCTTATAAGGAAAGGTGGCGAAAGCTCCAACGGAGCAGCGCAAATACAACCAACAGTATCGCTCCATTCAAGTCAGCTAACAGTGAATTATTCGGTGCTCCGTTTGAGAACATTATATTGAATAACTATGATCATCAGCACACACTGTGAATAACTGGTGCGTTAAATATGATGTGATGTACATGATATGACGTACTAGTCGGGCGGAAACACCCCAAGGTTCCCTAAGCAGGTGAAACTTTTAAAAGTAGTATAATAAAAACCTTCTTACCAAAAACGTTTGATGCCGATGATAAAAAGAGAAACAGTATCACTGGACGGTCTAAAAAAGTTCCCATGGCGTGAGCGTAACGGAGCCGACTGGACATGAGTCGTTTGTGTTCCCTGTGGGCTTGTTCACTCCGCAACATGAACGCCTTTCCTCATTCTTGACTTGACTAAACTCATGTTGGGTCATACAGCTTTGCCTCTTGCATCAAACCCTCCATCCAGTGTAGTCATATCAGAGCAGCTACGTTCATGGCATGCTGATACTCGTTTCTGATTATTTGATAAGTACATTTTTACACAAGTGGAATAACTGAAAGTACATTAACTCAACAGACTAATTTAACAGCCAATATGATTTTATTTGTAGGCTACCTCGTCTCAAGGAACACCTGGACAGAAGTCTTTCTACAGGCCTAACTCCCTGAAAAGCTGAAAATCAGACGAACAAATTATTTTGAACAAATCACTGAATCTTAAAATATGCCAGCAGTCTGTGTTTCACTAACAACAGTACAATATGTGGATAACTTGGCAGTCCACTATTTTAGCGTTGGTTTACAAGAAATTTATATTTTTAAATGAAATCATATAAGGTAAATCAATCAAACTGAAACTTTTGAACACCATGTCACAATAAAAATATCTATTTATAGTAAATAAATGAATTGTCACTAGACATTTTGCGCCACTGCCTTCACAAATTTTCACCTTTTTCCAACTGTGAACAACAACTCCTTTTCCACGGTGAGTTGCATTGCATTTATAAGTGTGAACCTACTAGAAACTCAAATAGAGTTAGAATTAGTATGGAATTGGATCTGTAGTGGACTCAATATTTAAACTTGATGTAATGTGGCAGTGGTATCAAATACTGGAGATAAGCAGCGTTTTGGACACCTGCATATAATGTAGAGATGTGTTTGCCAAGACACACAGCTCCTACCACAGCGCTCCTCTCATGATACATATAGATATTATTTCACCAAAGTGACTTACATCCTGTTAAATATAAAAAGCATGTTGCTGTGCCATCTACTATATTGAAGAGTCCAGCATATAACAACAGTTATATAAGCTGCACAAAATGTGGGCGTAATGTAAAGCAAAACTGAATAAAGTGCCATGAAACCCTGAATATCCATTTAGAACCTGGGCTCAAAATGAATGAATCACAAGACTTGAAGTAGACAACAAGTGGAGTTGTGGTAGAAGGACCCCTAGTGGGAAAAAAGGATATATAAAGTAATAGAGTCCATATAGGTGATTGTGATCAGTAGTCATTTCTTGATTATTTAGGGTCTTAAAGCACTGACCTTGCCTCAAGCTATATTGCTATATATGCATTCATAATAAACAGTCTAGCCACGCTCTCTGTCCTCCTCACTAAATTTGTGAATCTGATAAGTGGCTTCCACAGAAATCCCCTTCCCATTCCACTGAATGATGGAGCATGCGGGAATTTGCCTGTTTCTAAAACAAACAACCAAAAAAAGAAATAAAAAGAAAATGAGGCAGAAAATGGGATAAAAGCTGAGAGCCCTACAGAAGTATAATTTGGGAAGTGTGTGGTGTTGGTGTGTGTGTGTGTGTGTGTGTGTGTGTGTGTGTGTAGTGAGGCTTGTAGAAGCAGACAATGCTTCTTATCACTGCACTTGTCAATTTATTTAATCTTTATCCCTGTGCCCTGCTCTTATTCTCTGGCTGGTTGCTAAGTTACTGCCACCCATGTCCAAGAATTGCCACTAGAAGAAATGACAGAAATAGAGAAGTAAGTAGAAAAGCTATAATAGTCAACTGTTCTGCTGGCATTAAGCTCTCACTGTGGGTGGATGGTGCAGGTAATACACTGTGGGCAATCAAACCCTCTCTCCAGCATTGACTGATCTGGATCTATTGGGTCCAAAGCCCTCTGTGGCAACCAGCCCGACAGATGAATGGCATTTTGGGAAGAGCATAGCGCCAGTTGTCCTGAGCAAAAAGCCAGAGACTCGGTCAGGTGGCAGCCAATTAAGACTGAACAAGACGCAAGGAGGGGAGGCTGGAGGAGGAAAGGGGGATGGAAGGGTCCTGACCTGTGTTGCAGATCTATCTGGAGCCCTTTAAGCTTTTCACTGAGTCTGAGAACACCATCGCAGAGAGCCAATATCAAAATGCAATCGCTCTCAGACAAAATCAGTGTTTGGCTTACCCTTTCCTGCTTCACTGGGTTAACTGGCGGGCGGTAGGGTCAGGTGGGGGGATATGAGTTTTTCTCAGGTGAAGGGTTGGCTGGCTTATGAAATGTGCCCCGGAGATGCTGACAAGGGACAATGTGTATTTGTGTTGTGATGCTTTGCTATCTGATCTGCCTCCTCCTCTAGCCCCTCTGGATCTGCAGCTTACATTCCCCTCTCAGGCGACGACAGCTTATGTGCAGAGAAAGTTAAAATAAATAAATAAATAAACATACAACTGAGGACATATGAGGGATGGAGACATGGAAAGAGTGCATGAGGGCATTTCTTTCTTCTTTTTTTGTGCATCCAGACCTCAAAACTGTGGGAAGTCTAATGTAGCCTGCTGGTAAATATAAGAGAGACAGCTGGAAAGAAAAAAGTTGAGAGGAACAAAGATGACAAAGTGGCTGAATGTGGCAAATAAAGGGACAGAAAGAAAAGACAGACAGGTCATGGTAGTCTGCATGACTGGGCTGTGGAGATGTGTCTAAATGGAAATGAGGTTTATGGGTAGCGTCTGGTGAAGTGCTGGTGAGATGTCTGCACTGGAGACAGAGCTTTCTTTCTTCAATTAGATTCATGAAATCTGTAATCTGTATTTCAAACAAACAGATTTTCACTAGCCATTCAAATGAACAGGCTGCAGAACACACACATACACACTCTCAGACAGTCTAATACACCCCTGCAAATCAAGGCAATGAAGTCATTATCTCCTTAAAATAACTTTATTGACTGATGGTTGCTTAGTGTGGGGTTGATGTGGGGCACCACAGCGCTGTGGCGCTGCATCACTGCTATCTGTATCAGTGTGTAATTAATGACTGTACCTCTACGTGATTAAGAGTCCAAAAGGTGGCAAACCCCTTAAGATCAAAACATGACCTGTAACACGTTCCCTGTTTCTCGTGATCCATATTTAATATCCAAAACATACTTTTTTAATGCACACTTTACTCACCTTGGTGTACCCTGGTATTTAATTGCACACACTCTCACTCTCCAGCACACAGGGACACAGTGGCTTCCTCACAGTCCTGTGTGTGCTTTGATCAGCTAATAAAGGGGCATCTTTGGAGAAATCTGTTAATTGAAAAGAGGGAAGTTGTGAGGAGAGTCTGTTCCCTACAGGGCGGAGGGGCTTGAAAGGGTGTGTCCACTTTGAGTCCTGAATCATGCCAGGGACTGTGGCAGCACCACGAACAAAAATGATGTAGGGGTAAGAAGCAGAGGGGTGGGGGGGTCAAACACCACCTCCTTGTTGCTAGGGATGTCTTCACTTAGTTTGTGTTGCTAGGCTGCCAATTCCCTCATGTTAAGTGGAAACGTTTCCCCCCTCTCCTCGGTCCAGGCACCTCATCGCTCCCTCCCTCTCTCTCCTTCTCCTCTAAACCAAAATAACTTCACCAACCATCTGTCACTGGGCTCACAGGTCTACTGTTGCTTAGGAACAAGTCAGACACTCACATTCATGTCTATAAGCATCCTTATATGAATATATTCATATACAGTTACACTAACAATAACCACTGGTTAGAAACGTATATCTGCCTGTGACTGGTACATCAATGAAATGTAGCTAAAGCATTCACAGCAATCCCTCAATCTGATGCTCCGAAGAGTGTGAAGCTACAAATCAGCAACAGATTATTCAGTTTATGAGGCTTTTAAAGGGCAAAACTTCTTGAAAGACATTTAATAGTGACGTGACACATTTTCAAAAGATTTTGATAGTTTAAAAGAGCAACGTGTTCGTTGAAGTTTCCTCCTCCTTGACTTTGCAACCACTTTCTCCTCATTTGTAAACTCTTTGAAGTTTTGTAGTTTAAAGCCTCAAAGAGGAATTGTTAGGTTTTAACGGCACCGGAGGATTTACATATTGACTGAGAGATAAAGTGTAAGTACAAGCTACTTTCCATAATCACACTGCAATGAATAATAGAACAGAATCAAATTACGAGGCATTGATTTACATGCTGCGAATTAATTTACAGCAGCAAAATACAAAGGCTAATGAGATTATTTGATCTTATTGTACACGAAAAATACTCCTTGTTCTTCTGTTTACAGCCATTAATAAATAATCTGAAAGTAAACCACCTCCAGGCTTATGAAAGGTATTTGTGGATGCTAATCATTGTTTGTTCACATGCTTGTCAGTTGGTGGCTGAAAGCTGCTTATTTAAACATCAGGAGCATCCCAAATTAAATTTCATAGCCTTTGTTTTTAGACAAACAGCAGATTCATTTGACAGGCTCGGCAGACAAGTCTCGGGGAGTCATTTCAAAATGTTTGAGGCAGTTTTTTTTATTAGCCTGTTGATGTTCATCACTGCAACTGTTCGATTTCACATCAATATACAGTAAGCACAAGTGAGGAATTATGATAAAATAGCAAAAGACTGTTTCTCTGGTGTATCTTTTTACAGCAGCTGTAATCCTTTGGTGGTGTAATTAGATAATAAATATTAAATTGGTGCCCAGTCAGCCAATATAGTTTAATAGTTTCTAATTTGGTTATAGTACCTCATTTCAGTGATTTTAAGGTTCCTTCCTCCTCACAGCAGTTACAGTTCCATAAAATTCTGCACAGATATTTTCATACATTTGAAATGTTTGAAATTTCACAGACTAGCTGGAAATCATGTTTGTCAGATTATCCTGCAGCCCAAACTGGCCTCGTTGGGTAACTTTCAAACCTACTGGGCAAGTATTCATCCATCAAGCGAAGGGAAAAAGGGAGAATCATGTCTATTAAATTGACTATTAAATTGAGTTTCATGTATGGATAAAAACCAGCTTACACATTTATAAGTCATTTTAATTATATACTGCTGACTGAATAACAAAACAAAAGGTAATTGAAAGGTAAATATCACATTATGGCACTCAACGTATTAACTTTGTTTTTCCACAAATGCAGCCTGTCAATACAGTACTGACCTCGTGAAATAAAACCTCACATTATGCATACAGAAGTAGGTGACTGATGAGGGAGAATAACATTAACTTCATATAGCTTGAAGGATATTCTATTATTGTAATAAGAATCAATAATGATTTGAAACTTTTCACTTAATTTATCAAATATTTGCACTGAAACATGCTTTCCCAAGGCTCATATTTCTTTACATATCAGGTTGCTGGGGTTTCACCTCCACCTTAGTGAGCTGGTGTCCCAGGCAGCTGCAATATGCACAAAACTTGAAAAACAAAGTGATATTTGAATAACACATTCCGATAAAAGCAGAGAGCTGTCTGTTGTTCAGGGGTCTCATTTCAGTCGCTGCCTAGGAAAGGAAACAGCAGGCACATGGAAAGCAGGGGAGCCAATATTTCGGATAAATATTTGCCATGGATCAATCATAGTTTATTAATTCATGTCTTCATTTTTAAGTTATTGCATGCTGTGCCTATATTGGTCTCTCTCTCAAGGCCCCTAAGTTACAGTGATTACAGTTTCCTCAGCAACCGGCATTAAACTCTATAAATACCTCTCAAAGTTGCAGATGACAATCTGCTAGTCATTTTGATTCTAACTGAACTGTATGTTTTCAGGTTTCGTGATATGCCTGAATCGATATTGGTGAGGCTTTCAGGCATTATTGATATATATAAATGAGTGCTACATTGGTTTCAGAAGAGCACACTTCAAAATATCCATGTTTATGAGTCATTTAGCCTCACCCATGAATTAAGAGACTAACAGAAAGTAGGCTTACCACTTGTTTGAAATACATTAACTTGTTGAAGGCGTTTTGAGAAAACATCTTACTTCCTGAAAAATAAAAGTTGAATTGAACTCCAGATACAAAGAAAACGAGGATAGTATGTGTATCTAATGTTAAATTCTGAGTTTGCCTTAGAAACAGATCTCATTTTACTCCAGTGGCACAAGAAAATAAGAGGAAAATTGTAAGTAGACTGAGTGCCAGGACTTATTTATTTCTTTCTCTTTTTTGTACATCAGAGTATCAGCGCATTATATGAGGCCATCTGACTACCTCCCCTGGTGAGGAGTGGTGGTGTGGTCCACGGGGAACTCATCATCACTTTAAAACGCACCATAGACTTGGCACAAAAGAAGTGTTCGCAGGCGAGCACGGGCGCAAGGGGACTGTCTCTTATTACACCAAAGGGAAACACGTTTTGCACCTTGCGCGCTGTCTAAGAATACTCACTAAAAGTCAGAAAAACGTGGACTTTGAGTTGAAGAAACTTACTTTTGGTTGCACCTGGTGCGACACTGTTTGACTGGAGCAACAGTCCGGTGATGTGGATGTGGTCATTACGCACTGTGGCAAAACTCGATGTTTGCCTGTAGACCTGTACTTTAAAAAGCGTATTGTTTGTTGTTTTCTTACGCTTATTTTTGTCTGAACAGTCACATGACTCAAACTGTTGCTTGGGGTCCAGGTTTTGTGGTGAGACTGTGTGCCTGCCAAGTGGAGTCGCGCGTCTATTTGCTGATAACCCGCAAGGAAACATGAACGTCTCCTTCTTCGACGTGACCCAGGGCGCGCTGTTTAATGGGAGTCAGACTCTCGCCGGGACTCTGGCGACATACTCCGGCAATGGCACCGACAGCGTGGTGACCGGCGACGGCGGAGGGTCCCTGGTGCTGGTGCAAGACGAGCGAAAACTATTCGTCATGCGCGTGGTGCAAATCGCAGTGCTGTGCGTGTTGTCGCTCACTGTCGTGTTCGGGATATTTTTCCTCGGGTGCAACCTGATGATCAAATCGGAGAGCATGATTAACTTCCTGGTGAAGGACCGGAGACCCTCCAAAGACGTGGAGACGGTCATGATCGGGCTCAGCTAGAGCATGGAGAGCAGGTACTGTGGACAACTGGAGCGGAGATCCGGTATGAGGATCAGATGAGCGTTTCCTACCGCAGGTCAAGATCTGCATCTGCATGTACTTCTCAAAGACGCTCTCTGTGTCCTAGTGAGGAAAGATATGCAAAAACTTCACATTTCCTTCCGAAAAACGACTACAGGAAAGTAGTCCAGCGACCAATGTTTGTGCGTAAAGTTTATGCGTAAAACACGGGCAGTTGTTTACACGTGGGCCGATCTGTTGAATCTTTTGAGTGAATTTAATGTTGCCAACTTGAACAAAGTGACGGAAATGTTTACAAGCTGTTACCTCATTTTTGTTTAGTTTTTTTTTGGTTTTGGTAAATTTGAAATGATTGTTAGTGAATGTTTTTAAAACTGTCAAAAAGCATGATTGTCAATTCTTATAGTTCCACGTCTGCCAGTGTACTCTGTGGACGTGGTGGATATCTGCGTATTTCTCTATACAAAGTATTTTTCTTGGTCTCGTTTGGTAAACACAATACTGAAATCTTGCACGTTTTTCAACGAACTCCGTCACAGCTTTATGGAATGATTCTGGTCCTGTTTGGCATGCTCGCTAATTGATCTGTAAAGTGATTTTTGGACCCGTTTTGCACTTTTGAAATCGCTGATGCTGCATGAATTATTTTGTACCAAAAAAACTTGAAATTGCAGCATGCAATTAAAACCTTGAAATTACCATATTCAGTTTCGTCATCTGTTAACATGATACATCAAAATATGTATTTAAATATTTTATGGTGGTTTCAGAAAATTACATTTGTAGAGATATGTTTTCTTCCAAAAAATTGTGTTTAGGACTGTCTACTTAGAACTGAATTATTACTACACCAAAAGAAACACTTTTTTTTGCTTTTAAATTTTAAACTCAAGTCAAATCAGACTTGTGAAATGTTCTTTGATCCATCTCTCCTTTCACATCTAATCAGAAGTGAAAGGAGAATATATTAATAAACTATAGTTGGTGCACTTTAATAGCATCATTTCTATAAATGAAACAGAACGTGATACTGTAGGCTACTTAGTTCTAACTTAAAATAAAGATAAAGATATTTGAAGCAGTAGATCACATGGCACTACCACACTTAATAGTTAAGTACTCAGTAAAAGCAGTGTGGCATTTATTGCAGCTTTATATAGAGAGGCGATGAGAGGCCAAACTGAGTTATCCGTCTTGTAGTCAACAGGCCAAGCTCATATTGGCTTCACAGCTTTTAATCTGATCTCTCCGAAGAGTGACTGCAATCAAGAAGCATCCAGGCTCACCCTGACCACTTAACTTCCCAGCAGCCCCCACTGCACCTTAAGAGTTTAAGTATGGCATCCAGAGAGGGTCATGTTCTTCTTCTTTTGTGGCATCAGAAAGTGTGTAAAAGAGAGCATAAATGTGAATAAGCTAGCAGTGAGATGACCTTTAACACCTCATTGCAGTTTATAGTAAGAATTTCATAGAAAGCGGACATATGAGGACATCCATGAACTGTCATTGTGCTTTAAGATATTATTACTCTTCCTGCGACACATTGGCCACACCTCTTTCCTTTCTCAAGAAATAAAAATAATTTCCCATTTCAATTTCAGACAGAAAACCCACAGAAAGGTTCATTTTAGGTGTTAGATATTAGTTTCCACTGTATCCAGCTCAGCATTTTGGTTCAATTTTACTTCTATTTCTTATCTATTTCTATCTGCACCCCCTCCTCCTTCACACTCATGTGCCCCACTCAGAAGCAACCAGTGTTCTCATTATTATTTCAGTACCTGTTAGGAGAGCTGGGGTAGATGAACCTTTACAAACACACCCATGCATCCACACATGTGCCCATTCACCATGCACACATTGGACAGTGATGTGCGACAGACCAGCAAATTCTGACCTCAACTATAAGTATCTCAGATAAACAACATGAATAAATAAAACTTAGACTTAACTTACAAAGATCAATGTTTAAAGTCTGAATATCATACTTTCTTATATGAAACTATACAATATAAGCATCTGTATAAACAGTGGGTCTGTGATTTCACTCAAATATAAACTGTAAATACCAGATTTTGGAGGTTAAGAGGTTATCTACTGCAGTAAATGCAATCATTTTGGTGAAGAGAACTGCTATTAAGACCATTTATAATAGGTCTGTGTAAGCCTCACATTTTCTTCCAAAGCCTGTAATGTAATCCTCAGGGAAAAAATAAACAAAATTGTTCTGGTATTGTTCCCATGTACCAGTGAATTCTTGTAGGAAGCTGCATGCTGTTTTTGGAGAGAAGATAGTTTATTGTTCCATTATTAACTTGTTAGATACTGTATAGAAGTAGCAGTGCAAAACGTTTCTTGGCATTTTGACTATGGACTGGTTATATATGACACATACAGTCTATACACCACTAATATATCACATACAGTATATAACCGGGAGTTAGCATTACATGGTCTGCATGTGAAACAACCAATTTTACAACAACAAGCAAATTTATTTTGCGTTAACGAAATATGAGACAGAAACCCAGGCGGCTGAAGCAAAAGGCTGATATGCATAACCATCACACCCTTAATTTATGCTGCACTAAATGAACATCACACAGCTATTATTAGCATTGCCACTGAACATTGCAGTTGAACATACATCGCTAATGCAGAATAGGTTGCGTACAAATGCATTCAGGAGACTGCAGGATTTGAAAAAACACTAAAAATGGAATATCGTGACCACAATGTTGCTAATAAGCCCGTTTCTTTATGAGGTGATTCAAGTAAGAGAATGTATTGCGTAGTTCAAAATACATTATTTTTCTCATATTCTTCTGTGTAAGTTTTCTTCTCTTGACTTGGCTGAAAAAAACCCATTGCTCACCATCTTGCCTAAGATCCACCTTAAGTTCTTATGTTCTCACTTAGGAGGCACTACGAGTCGCCCACTACTACTGAGCATATGCTAAAGAGTTAGCATGGAGCATCATCCATGTGTCCACAATCTGTTGTGGACACATGGATTGTTATGGTGCTTCTCCAATTGAATGAGCTGCAATAATCATGGTATTCTTTTGAGAAGGAAGACATGTACTGTTATGGGCCTAGAGGTTGGACTGCCGGACAAGCAGCCACTGTTATGATGAGTCAGATTGCACCAGCAAAGGTTGAGATGTAGTTAATTCTAATAAGCGCATGGAGTGGATATTAATAGTCTGTTGTTGCAGTGGCAGTGCAGGAACAACACATTAACAGGTTAACCCTTCACCCCGATCAACATGTGATCAGTTGTGCAGGTTTGGTGTGCTTCAAGCGCTCTCTCTCCATAGAGCTACTGTACATTTGCTTGTCAGGAAGCGTCACCATTGACCTTTTGCAACAGATACCTCACAGAAAATAATGAACCGTGCACTGGACATGAAATCATGACAGAAATAATGGCGATTAAACCAACAGTCACATTCAGCACTTAACTGTTATCAAGATAGTTCTCCCAAGGAGCTAATATATTGTTGTGAAGGTCTCTTGCTGTGCTTAGCTTTTCACTGGAAAAGTTTGACATGATTTGTCAGCGTATGCGACGCCGGGAAAAAGCCATTTTTAATTCCCTCAGTATTTTTGATTAGAGGGCAAGATACACAAAAGATCTGTTCTCTATGCCTACGCAGGTCCCACAAGGATGAAGTGGCCTTTCTCAGTCCCATTCAATCTGTTTCTAATAGGATGTGTTGTATTCAAAGGAGGAAGCAATAACAATACATGCAATGAAGTTGAGGAATGGAAACGGTATCTCATATCTCACACAGGTGAGTGGATGTAAACACTCTTTCTCTCCCTTTGGTCCACGCATGCACACACACAATAGAAAGTGGTATGACTTGGCAATCATTTCAAAAGGTGTCACCAATGCCCCCACTCAAATCATGGCATATATTTTGCTTTAACTTCACTTGAACACAGCCTGTTGCAAGTTATTTTACTTATGTTCTCACTAAAATACAATGTTAAATACACTGCTTTCTTAAAGCAATTGTATTAATTTTTGAAGCTGTTGTGAGACCCCTCACTGGCCTGAGCCCATTAAAACTGGTGGAGTTTCCAAAAACACGAAAAGCACTATAAACATACAGGCACCCATGCACAAATGCACACACACACATACAAACATACACACACGTTTCCTCCACATCACCCCAGGCAAATTGTGCCTCATCCAATTTAGCAGGGAACCAATAGTCCTTGCATTCAAACTCATGAAATTTTAAATAAATCTATTGTGTGCAGGCAAATGAACAACAAACAACAAAATTGCCTCATTCTTTCCATTACCCACAACACCATGAACACATGCACACACACACACACACACACACACACACAAACACTTAACTCAATTAACGCATTTCAAACCATCCACAAAATGATACACCTACATCATTTCACACTCACAAATGTGTTTCTATGCTGCACATATTCTCAGCGTGAATGTGAGCATCATTTGCCAATGTGACCGTTGATTTCATAATAATACTGTGCTGTCACTTATAACCCTAAGGCATTCTTCAGTTTTTTGGGTGATGCGATGTGCCACTGTGCTTTTTTACCGTCCTAGTCTTGAACTTCGCCTGTCAGTGTGTAAGTGTGTTCTCAGTCCAGCAGCTCTGTCCCTTCCTGACCTGACGCTCTCTGTCTGTCTGCACTCTCAGAAATGTCTCTTTCTCAGACACTACGAGCCAGCAAAACACATGTTGTCATGTAATAATGGATGAAATAAGGAGATGATGAAGAACAACAAGAAGTTGACGGGGATAATACCCCAATGTTTGGTTTCAAAATATATTAAGTGAAAATGTGGCTCTGGGACATAAAAGGAAAATGAATTTGCCAGCGAAAATAGGGATCAGCAAAAGCTTTATAGTTAAAGAAATTAATTAACCTCCTTCTTATTCACTTCTTTACGGATGAGGGCACTTATTTTATTTGTGTTCTTTTTAAAAGCACAATATTAATTCAATTCAAGCATAATCTCAAAGAGGTAGTGGTTTTACACTTTTAAAAGGTGGGACTCTTAAATCCAAACCCTAGTCCATTTTGCCATTACAAACAATATGCAAATTAATACTTAGTATTCACAGGTTCAGCTCTCACATGTGCTATTTTGTGTAAAGAGCTTAATCATATTCAGAGGGAACAGATGTCTGCAAATGAAACAAACAGAGAGAAAGCTAGTGGTAGTGTGATCTTTAGCAGCACAGGTGGCTCCACAGTCTGATTCTGCACTGCAGCTTTTATGCATTGAGAGAAAAAGAGGCAGAACAGGTACATCAGTCTATGACACACTGTTATTGAGGATGACATGTTCTTTCCCCTGTGCCCAACATCTCATTGAGGAAATCATAAACTATTCTAAATTAAATTATCTAATGAGCCTCCGACCCGAAGGAAAGTTTTAGATGGAGCATAATACCACAAAGGTTCATTGTCTGTGCAGGCCTTCGGCAGTAAGGTTAAATCTAATTCTCATGACGGATGACGAGTCATACTGAACCATCTTTCATCTCGGTTTCTGTATTTAATCGAGGATCACGTTCAGGTCAATCCTACATCTGGATACACACACAGATCCAGTCAGAGCGAGGAGACAGCTCGGCACTGGGGATGTCAGATCAAAACAGAAGAAGGGAGCTTGGCACAGGTTGTGTCTGATTAAGTCAGCACTCAGAGAGGAGCACTGGAGAGAGGGAGTTAAGACACAATGACACCAGCTTGGCTGCTTTAGATGGAGACCATCACCATGGGACTAATCAAGCCCACAATAAACAAAAAGCAAGCATCCAACAGAATGGGAACTTATTCTGTCTAAGGCGAATGGCATTAATATGCTTTTCTCTAATGATCGTGTCCTCTCTAGAGGATGGTGGGTGTCTCATTCCATTGATTTCCACTGACAATCACTTGTATTGACCATAAACCAGTGCACTGTTCTGCAGCATCATTACAAAAATCGCCTACGACACACCTCCCCCAACCACTTACATTGAAATGGCCAAACGCAAGATAATTGGTGTCTGTGGCTAACTAGTTTATTATGTATTAATAAACTCAGAGTGTGCATAGAGACGTGTTAATTGGCTCGAGTTGGTGGTAGGCACCATACAAAGCGTGCCCATAGTCGAGGGAGGAGGTGGTGGTGGTGGGGAGCGTTTGTCAGTCAGCCCTCCTCCTTAGGGAGAAGAGAAAAAAGAAGAGAGTGAGAGGAGATATATTCAAAGCCTTATCTCATGTTGCTTCTCTGGCTCTCTTTCTACCTCATCCCTCCATGCCAGACAGTGGACCGCTAAAGAGAGAATAACATCCACCCTGTTTGCCTTAACGCTATTTCGGCTCTGTCATGTCACTCTTTTGCTCTCGTCATCTCTAGATATCATCTCTTCTTTTTTCATTCACCATTACAGAACAGTGCTACTGCAAAAGCTCCAAACTTCTGCTTCCCTGAAGGGGTTGAGGTGACATTTAATGGCCCCTGATGAGAAAGCACAGAGCCTTTCTGACTGTCCAGTTGTTGTAATCGAGATTACACTGCCGGAAACGTATTACAAATCCACAAAAGACTGCAACATGTGAGAACTCATTTCCCCAAACTTTTAATATCTCTTGTTGAATGGTGTCTTTCTTGCGGCTGTGAGCAGTGCACGTTTATCAGTGACAAACAGCGAGAGGAAGGGGATGACATTAAATCTTTAAAAAAAATTGATTGTACTCTTCGCTGATATTATCTAAACAAATCTCAGCACGCAATGCACTTGCACACACACTGACAAGTGATTGTGAACACACACATACACGCACTGCTACCACCACAGAAGGGCTGCAGGGTGGTGTTGCCATAGGAACGGGGAAAGGTAATGGCCATGTGCTTGAGCTGATGCCGCAGGGGGTGAGGGGCAAAAGAGGGGTGTGTGTGTATGTGTGTGGGAGGGGGGGTGAAAGTGAGTCAGACTTATGGACTAATGATAATAGCTTTAACTTAAAATCTGCCATCTTTCTGTCACCGTCCCCTGACTGATGGCGACGTGAACGCCAGAGAACACCAGCACACTAATAGGATAACATTTGAAGAAATGCAATAAGTTCTTGGCAACAGTGATGCCATGCTATTTGCTTTTAGTGCGTTCAGCAGAACATTCAACTTATGTGGTTAATGCTGTTAGCTTTGATGTACAGAGAACTGCTGGGCATCTCAATTCATGGCCTTGCCTCTCCACCCCTGAGGTATGAATAAATGATCCCTAATGCAATGAGCTAACCCTTTAACCAACACTGATGATCACTTCTCTGTGTGTGTGTGTGTGTGTGTGTGTGTGTGTCTGCATGAGTGTGATTAAATATTACTGAGAAGTGCAAATAATTTAATCATACCTCAGCAGCCCAGTCCCTATAGAGAGTTGTTTAAGTGTCAGCAAGCTCCAGGGTCTCATTAATATTTGACATACATCATATGGTTCCTGAAATGTTCTAATAATAACCTGTGGATACTCAGAGTGAGTTTGAATCATGACCTTGTGTGGCCTCACTGTACTTAATTTTAGGGTTGGTCGATATGGTTTAAATCAATATCATGATATCAATAAGAATTATTAGCCCTATGTTGATATCTGTCACAGTATAGCAGTTTTGGTATGTAACTAAGTACATTTACTCAAGTATTGTACTTAAGCACAATGTTGAGATAGATTTATTTTTTCATTTTATGCTACTCTATACTTCATTTATTTGGTAGCTATAGTTAGTAAATTACTTTTCAGATTACAATTTTACATACAAAACACAAGATCAATTTAATTAATATGATGCATTGATATAGATTAAATTGCCCAACAGTATATTAAGTAGTCAAAATTAGCTTCACCTCGACCAACTACAACATTAAAGTACTGCTTATATATTAATACATCATCAATAATGACCCGATAATAATATAATACTGACATTCTGCATAATGGTACTTTTACTTTTGATACTCTGAGTACATTTTGTTGCTAATACTTGTGTACTTTTAGTTAAGTCAAATTTTGAATGCAGAACCTTTACTTGTAATGAAGTATTTTATAGAGTTGTATTGCCGCTTTTATTTAAGAAAATAAAATGGCTATTGTATGCAAAACCGCATATGAAATATTCAAATTGGTGTTAAATGCAACAATTTTTGTTTTACTTTTCTACATTACATGAGACCGAACTCTTCAAATGTGGGAAACAATACTTCAATAACCCATTTTATTAGCTTTTAACTGCAATTTTCAGAATTCTGCAAAATGGCAGCACGATATGCTTCCGGTGATTATGATATTGAAGTATTGCCTCGCCTTACTTTATGTTGTTAAAGTTGTCCAGGGATTACTTTATTTAAATATTTAATACATAACGTTCACATGAGATGTAGATTGCATTTCTGTTGTGGTATTTGTGAAGCACTTTTCTCTCTTTTTTCACACTTTTTGTTCCTATAAAAAACGATCTGTTATTCCAAAGGAGTTGATGTAAGGTGCGTGGGCTGCACTGAATAACAGGATGAGAATCATCTTTAGGCTCCTCTGCCAATTAAACATACTGTAGTTTATTAGTTTCCGCATCTCTCACAGAGTTGGTCATCACCTGCTGCTGCGGTTGTTCTCCCCCCTTCCTCCTTCAACTCCTCTTCTTTCACCGCTTGATGCTTCCCTTTGTGTCACTTTACCCACACGATGACAGGGGGCTTTTAAAAATAGAGACGATCCACCCAGATTACAGCGTTTTAATTGCAGAGCTAGAGATGCGATGGGGGTGTGGAGGCCCCTTCCACTGACAGGGAGTGGGGAGGGTTGAGAAGGGAAGGAGAGTTGGAAGGCAGAGTGGTACAGTGAATGTAAACTGTGTGCTAATTAGTGTCGTCTGCCATAGTGAAGCTCAGGCTGTAACCATCTATTATACACACATTGTTGCCTTGTGTCGCATTCTGAGCACTCCGTAAACTCACACCTGTGACCGCATCACAGTTATTTTAAATATTAATACTAGATAATCACCAGTGGGGAGACTGGGGGCAATTTAAACAAGACTGTATCACACTCAGTCCAATCAGGACAAAACTAGAGTAATGATACTTATTCTGCATGTGCTCACTAGTGTTCTCTCTCAACCTGTGAAAAAGACTTAATTTTAACAAATTAGACTGATTTTAAGGTATGAAAGTTTGTATGAATATCTAAAAATCATATCCTTGTAACAAACACAAATACAAACACACATATATAGACCACAATATAAACTTATATCTCCTTAAAACTACAACTATGTGCTATAAACCTTGTATTAACTGTTTTTATACTGTTAATAAATGCTAAATAGTAAATGGGGGGGAAATTAAGTGTTACCCATTCTATATGTACATTATTTTTGTAATCTAAACATATCTGTTTAATCTCTATGTTGATTAAGGATGTTAGTTTATGTCATCACCTGTTGTAATTTTGTAGCCATTAGGCAGCATATAAATATTTTATCATGTAACTGAACCACATGCCATAATGTAAGCAGCACCCTCTCTGTCTGTGTTCACATACTTAGATAGAAAGACAGAAAATGTGTCTTCATGCGACTTCAATTTTGCATTTCATACTAAATGAAAAGCACTATAGACATGTTTCAGTGTCCCAGTTGCACAATACATTTTAGCACTGGAAAAATAAATGCCAGCATGCAGATTAAAATCACTCACCAGTGTGTGTCTGTGTTGATGGACACTATTGTCACTATCGTTTGGTGGGCAGTGGTGCAACAGCTCCAGTGACAGATCACAAAACAAATAAATCAAGCCAGTTTTTTTTTGTTTTTAAGTTTCCAAATAGCTGAAGTATTACAAAGCCGCAGTTCGACTGACTTCTACACTTTGAAACTCACTGCTAGAATAGTTCACTGTCAACATTGTACATATGTATACCTCACAGTACTAATAAGGAATTTGGACACACCACTGCAGCTCATTCAAACACAAACTGGTGTATGATACATAGACATGTATGTATTATTATTACATATTTCTTTAAAACAGATTATGCATTGCCAGTTTTCTTGCATGTTACATGACAGCAGTTTGATAGATCTTTCACAGTGTTAATTGGGATAAACATCTCATTAGCACAATCATTACTAGCACTTATTAATTGGTTGTTTAGTTGTTGACTCATACATTTGAGTAAAAAAAGTCATAACTCATTTCAGTTTATTAATATCTAAAACACCTACATAGGTTTTAATTTAAATGAAATTGAAGGTATTTTTTACTTTGACATTCAAGAGATTTTTTTTTCATTTGATAAGTGTCATAAAAAAATAATTACATCCACTGTGATTCACTCAAGTCCAGAGCGGGTGGATGCTTTTATAGGCAATGTATTATAGCTTTAGTTCTTTATTTGAGTTACCAGCTGCTCTGTTTTTACTTTCCAAAGTGAGCTTAATTAGGCAAATAACCTGTACTGCATACTATAGGTCAATGTAGTGATCACAGACGCAGGGAGTGTGTGTGTAGTTTGGTGTGTGTATGTGTTGTGTGGGTGAGTGTGCGTGCATATATGTCTGCAGACTGCTGCTTGTGTTTTGGCACCTTGGCAACCTGCTATTGTGTGCCTTTGCATTTCAGCAAACAGGTTAGAATTACATACTGAGTAGCTTGTAAATAATATCAGCTGAAGCTCTCACATATGGCGTGGACAGAAGATATTTATCCACACTTTGAGCCGTATGATCCACATGCTTTTCAGATATTTCCTGTAAGTGTGCATCATTTTAACTCATTTTCTTCTGTGGTTATTAGGCTGTTAGCTAAAGCTCTTTATCTTAGCAACCACTAACCAACTGCTCTCTGTGTAGCTCAAACACAAAAACCTATAACTAATCCTGAGTCTTACTTCATAATACAATCATATTACAAGAAGTGATGTTTTTAATACTGTTTGCTTATGGGAGGATCATCCTTTTTTCCCCTTATCCCCGTGGAGTGGAGCTTCACCTCCTGTATAGGTAGATATTGCAGTTTATTCTCAGCCACTGTGCCTCCAGGCAGAGATCCTCATTACAGTCCCATCTCTCCTCCCCAGGCTCCTCAGCAGCCCACCACTATCCTGCAGCAGCTCCCAGCGACCATGGTGCCTCCTGGCTCCGCTCCTTCCATTAGGCCTGGTGGTCACGTCAAGGAGGGTATGGCAGACTGTCACCACACACAAACTAAATCTCAGTATTTCACATTCACAGCTGTTCTTGCCTGTCTGTCATACTACCAGCTTGCTAGCAAGCACTCAGATATATTATTTATGGTACTACTCTTGAGCTTGGACACTTACATAAAATGTGTGCATGAGTTTGTGTGTGAGAGTGTGTGTTAAATTCACGTGAAAGAGCTGCAGCAGGTTTTAGTCAGCGCTGTTTACAACTTATAAGGGAATCATTCAATTATTGAAAATAAAGTTTTGTTTATCAGTTCTGGTTTCAGAGATTCAAAGGTGAAAACTGTCTTTCAGCAGCCTCTTTTTGTGACCAGCAACTAGTTACCGTAAATACAATGTGTTACTGTGCGTATGGGAAACAGTTATAATGGCTGCCTAAGCCCAGCTACTGTGTCACTTTGAGTTTAGTCACGTAATAAAACAATCATGTGCTCTAACTTAAACTGAATTAATTTAAAGCCATGTGGTTTGGCACATACTCTAAGCTGCCTGAAGCAACTTATATAATAACTTGAAGATTTGTTACCAGACTGCATATACCTCTGACTTAAATCCTGTCCTTTCGGTGACTGGAAAAGGTAAATGGTTAAAGTAAAAATCTTTATAGGTTCATCCTGGTAAGTTTTCCTCTGATGGATTATTCTCTTGCTGCTGTAGGAGACAGTTTTATATGTTGCCTTTCAGTTTTAATTTGTGTGCACTGAAAATGGCCTTACCAAACTCCAAATGTCTCCTGGGTGTAAAATATAGATCTGCAGATATTGGAGATGGTACACTCTTCTTTGTTACAAAGACTTGATGGCTGATATAATCGTGCCTATTCTACCTTTAACATTAATTGACTGCCAACTGTGTGAATTTGTTTATCTCATTTGCTTTAATTTGTTGAGTTAAAATTCTGGGTTTATTAATATGGAGCTGTCATTCTGAACATGTGCTGAATATCAACAGCACAATCAGTTACATTTTGTGAAGCTGGCGAAAAAGACAGAACATTGAATTTGACGCCGCAAATGATTTTCAGTTTTAAAAAAATGTGGATAAAACCGTGGAAAGTGACAATACTGACAAAACAAGTTCCCCACAGAGGATACAGTAGCTGGATGTTATATTTATGAAATGTTGTCCATGAGATAGATAAGGGCCAGGCTAATCCAGCCCAACCAGCCATCACATGTTTCAGTGAGTCACATGTTCTTTGCATGAGTAGTCCTCAGACTTGCATTAGCTGACATTATTTCTATATTATTTATGAAATTGACTTAACCCCTTCCAGATGGTGAAATATCACAAAGTTTGTCAAGTTTCTGAGTGTTGCATCACTGAGCTAACAAACAACTGGTGCCCAGAGAAATTGTTCATATTGCCCGGAAAGCATTTAATAATTTATCAGGGTGACAAATATCACTTAAAACTATAGTCACTTATATAAATGACATATGACATATTTAAATGACAGTGGAATTATGGTAACTTGAACAGACTTTTCTAAATCCTGCTGAGAAAGCGTATTTATATTGCTGGGAAGGAGTTAAATAATTTAGCAAGGTGAGTCATTGCTGAAAGAATATTGAGTGACAAGGAGGTGAGAAAATTGAGACACAGGTTAATCACCTAGTCACCCAGGGGGAAGAGGACAGAATAACAGGCTGATAAAAAAGATGAAGACAATCAGAAGACCCTGAGATAGCACTGATAGTGCTGTGTGTGTGTGTGTGTGTGTGTGTGTGTGTGTGTGTGTGTGTAATATTCTCAATATGCAGACCTTGTAGAGCTGATGATGATCCAGAATGCCCAGATGCACCAGGTCATCATGAACAACATGACCATGTCAGCTCTCACCTCGTTTGGATACTCCAGCCCTCCGTCGGGCCCTGCGGTGGGTACCAGACAAGGATCAGGGTCAGTTCAGTTGATAGATTGAGTCAAATTTGATTAAAATTGATTCTGATTTGTATAAAAAATGAAACAGAAAATGAATTTGGTCATAACTTCGTCATTTGAGCGTATCACCCTTATTTTGATATAATAAAAGAATAAAATTAAATATAATAAAAGTTAATTGAATTCTATTTAGCTTCAACACAAAATCAAATTCTTCCACTCCACATGTACAAACAACAATCTCTGATTTTATCATAGAGTCCCAAATTCCAAAGTTTCCTCCCAGCTCAGTGTTGATGTTTTGAAACTCAAATGTGAAATGTCTTGTGTTTCAAGACATCAGTAGTTTTTTGCGGGGAATTTGTAGCTGCTGTTGGGTGTTGTAATAGAATACAGGAGTGTATAACTCATATTTGTTGTATTGAACTGGAAAACTGTGGACATAGTTGGACAGTTACTGAACTAAAACTTTAGCAGTGGAAACTTTGTAATGATCTTAGTCTTGCACTCAGAAATGAAGCTGGGCTGTTTTTCTCCTTCACTATGTCAGGCTCCCAGAGATCTGGTTATAATTCAAGAGAATGAGGCTGACTCAGAGATATACCACCACTATTACCAGCCTGCCTCGTACCTGTCCTACCCTGCGTGGCTCCTGCATCAGGCCACAATGGTCTACCAAGACCCCAACAAACCCATCTCTTCTCCACCACAAAGAGACAGGTGATCAGAGCTCCTGCATGGAGCTCCAGCATACGTAAAACTCATTACTGGTGGTGCAGAGAATTAACTGTCAGATGAAGTAAAAAGTCAAATGTGCACTCAGCACTCTGAATCCAACAGAAAACTAATCAGATTTATTTTCCTTTAGGAGGTTTGTATGAAATCATCACCTGCTGGCAGGCTGAGACGTTTTAATAGCAGGCACCAGAATTTAATTTGGACAGACAGAGCAAATCTATGAGGTTTCAAATAAAAGGGAAGGGACATTTTCTGTACAGAGGCTCCACTGTGTGAGACAGATTCAACCAGTGTATTCCTCTAAGGAAAATCATTCCTAAAATAGCTAAACTAACTCATGGTTTGAAGACAATGGGTTAAGTGAATCATTGTGTGGTGTTGTCGATTTGAACAACCTAATAGAGTGCAAAGATGAAGCAAAACGTGCTAGAAATCTATTTTGAGGACATATCTATATAAATTTCACATCAGGTGAGCTTCCAGGGTAATTGTTTCAAGTAGAAGGTCTGCTTTTACTAATTCACCTTGATGAAATTATATCTTGACATTAGCAATTGCTCCAGAATACAGAATAGATGTTAGCCTGCCATACCTTAAATTGACAACAACACATTCAGTCAGTACGGCTCACCAAAACCTATGAGACATTTTAGGATGTTTAGGAGAGAAAGGGAGGACAGCGTCATGTCTATTGGGATGTGCTTTAAGAACCTGTTCTCACCCTTTTAGTAACAGTCAACACTTAGAAAAGTAGAAAAAGTAGAAAAAGAATATTGCCCTGAAAATCACTGCAACTAAGCTCCTTTCTCTCACACAATGCAGACTCTTCATTCTCTCTTTGCTCAAGTTGTTCCCCCCCCCAGATAAATATCTACAGTAGGTTTAGGCGTAGTAACTATGCATCTGCCATCCATTTACTAAATATGTATTTTAAATGAGGCACCAAACTGTCTATCATTGCACTTTTTTTTATCATTGGGCTTTGGACTTTTTATCATTGCTCATTCATACCAGGTAGATAAAAACATCCAGGAGACATAAAACACTGATGAATATTTTTGTGGCTTGTGTGATCAGGCATGCTGTTCCTCCTCCTTCTCCACCCAGCGCCACTGTGACTGTGGGAGCCAATGTCACTCCTGCAGCAGGTAAAACCATCCACACTGCAACGCCCAGCCAGCAGTCGATTAACACGATCTGCTCCTGTGATGTCACAGGGGCCTTTGAAGCTGGGTGACAACAGCGAGCTTCACAGTAATTACGATGAGAAGGGTACTGATTGGGGATGTTGCTAGTGATTGTGCTGCTGTTGATTGTGAATGGCTAAAGATATGAGTTCATCAGATGCTTCAGGTTTGTGTAATGCTTTATATTTTGTTTTGTTTTTTTCATAGAGAACAACAGTGCTGCGGAGGCAGAAGCAGAGAAGAAGAGAGAGTGATTAATAATTAACTCACCAAATATTATAATTATGTTTTTTAATGGGCACTAGTAGGGAAAAAACAACATTGAGCTTATTCATCTTCACTCAAAGATCATGGTTTCATACTTTCTTGCTTAATTGCAATTAAATGTATTTTATGTTAATTTACAATAGATTAAACAGGCAAATAAATATGATATTGTGTGTTTGTTGTGCGTTTATGGCAGTTTTATACCTTTACTTTGTTCAGCCTGCATTACCCAAATTATCCAGTAGGGAGCAGCAACAGATGTCAAGTGGGATATATGGGATATGTGGAAAATAGACCACAATACACAACACACACCAATATACTGTATCTTGTATTCCTGTATTGACAAGCATTCACAGTTACTCTGCATGCTGTAGTGCTGATGCAGGCCACATACATACCACTGTGGGCAACATAGCAAGAGTGTGTCATCACATAAGATCTGTTGCTGTGTAACACTGTGTGACCTTGTCTTTAAATACACTGTGATGAGTATTTAGACAGATAAGGAGGAGGCACACTACTCAATCCCTACAGGCGATGACAACAAAAGCAACAAAATAAAATTGAGAAAAGTGCATGAAAGTAGTGTAGTTCACAAATTAAATTAAATATTTTGGATATGTTTAAATAAGAAAAACAGGTGAGGTATTTGGGTGTTTTCCTCACTGGTTTAAACTCAGATAAAGATGTTGAGTTAATGTACACTGAGACCCGATTCTTAAGGTTTGTATTAACTTGCTTGCAGCAGCGGATAGGTTGAGTTTTCCAAATGGGATAATACAGTGAGCACCATGTAGCTGAGACAACTGAGGAATAGGAAAGAATTTCATTGTCAATTTATTAGATTTGTCTGTGACAACACACGCCATCTCAATTCCCACATTCCTTGGCATCCACTGAAAATAGTTTCAGGGTTTGGGGATTCATTTGGAGTTTGAAAACTGGATTGTACTGTCACAGAGCAGAGTGGGGAGCACAGAGTCTCAGCAGCAGTGTGGGAGGGTAATTTTAAAGATAGGGAGTGAAGGCAGCATGCCCAAATCTCTGTTAAAACACAAGGATTAAGAGCTCAAATAGGAAGAACGTGCCAATACTGTCTCCAGGGTAATGCCAATGTTTACCCAGCTATAAATATCAAACCACCACACGCTGCCTATCATAGAGACACAAGCAGGTGACGAGAGACAGAGAGGGACAGTAGATCCAAAGGGGTTAAAGAGATAAATATATTCAGAAGAGAGGAATTAGATTAGAGAAGGACAGCTTATGGCAGAACTAATAATTGATGACTTAGATTGAGTAAATTGTAGCTTTAGAGAGGAGGTAGTGCAGTGCATCCATTAAAGCTCTGCACAGTCACATGGGGACAGTGTTCTCTGTGTTGAGAACAAACAAAGGAGGTGGAACATGAAAGATAAATGATGGATGTAAAGTGGTGAAGTGGGGATTGTTCAGAGGGTGGGGGACACTGTCACAGTATGTATGTATCCAAATTATGGGTGACAGATACACAGCTATTTATTGCAGCCTGTCTGGCAGCTTTTTTTTTTTAATCATTGTGCCTCCTAAAATGCATTATTTTCCACATTGATCTGTTCCTTTCAATGTTTTCATTGTTTTTTATCCCTCAGTATGTTTTACTGCTGCTGTTATTCACATATTTTCATTTTTTCACTCATATTTAGATTTATTATCATATCATATCATTGTTTAGGTTATAACCCCTTTTTGCTGCAGTGATATTTCTATTCGTTGTATCAAATTTTCTTCTGTCCACAACCCAGTATCCCCAGGGATCAATAAAGTGTAATCCAATCTATTATACACCGTTATACAGTGATGAACCTGCCTAAAGTGGCAAGATAGTGTTATTAGACTTATAACAGTGTCCTTGCAGCTTAGCTCAGCTGTTACTGGTCAGAATCCTTGTAAACCAGGTTACATTAAGCTTTGATTACTTATCACTCAGGTTTATATTCTAGCTTAATTTTTCACCAAACCCTTTCTGTGCCACAAAGCTTTTTCCATCCACCACCACCATTACATGTAATCAGAACATGTTCATGTTGCATCTGAAAGAAAACACAGTGCCAGAGGAGTGAAGAGCAGCTCAGCTTTTATTAGTAAAAATAATAAATATCTAGGAAAAATATTTCAACATTATTGCACACATTTCAAATTCATTTACACCACCATGGATTCTCAGCTAATACAGTAACTGTTCCTCTATCAGTTAAACAGTATATATAAGCTGCCACTCAGCCAACAAGGCACACCAGTTAATACACATTAAAGTACAGGTTATTAGTTTTCCTAAATCCTCTTGATTAGAGGTGTCAGCCAGCACACACACACACACACACACACACACACACACACACGTGTGTGCAGCTGCATTGTGTGATCACGCCAGAGCATTCTGTACTCTTCCCAGAGATCAGAGACTGTCAAGGGCTTGTGGAGGCTTGGAAGTTGACCAACTCCAAGGCATGTTCCCCGACCCCTCACCCCTCCGACTCTCCCTCTTTCTTCTTTCTTTCCATCCCTCTTTACAGTTTAAAACCTCTCTTCCTTTTGCATGTCATTTTCCATCTGTCACTTTCTGCGTCATTGCATGCCTTCGCCACCTATTATAAGTATAATCCACGAATCTGATAACCTCAAGAACACTTTCATTTTCCTTGCGAGGATATTTGCACTTTTCAATACAAAATAAAGGCAAAATCAATTGCATGCAGCATGGTTAATGTGCACCAGTGCATGCAATAGTTGGGTCGCAGTAATTCCACTGAGAGATCAGCAGATATGGTGAGGCCAGCTGGCCAGCATAGGCAGAGCTCAGCCCATGGCACAGCTGAGAACACACACCCTGCCTCTTCATCACAATGTGACAGCTTTCATGTAACCATTTATAATACCACTCACCACCAAATACCAACTATGACAAAGCGTGACATTTACCTTTTGCTGTGCTCGCCATGAAACATAGATTGTGCTAAACATCTACAGTATTTAGGTTTTTGATGAATCTCACTAGAGATAAATCTATATACACCTTGTCATGCTTTTTCCTGACACACTCTGCTCAATGACTATACTTTCCCAACTGTTACCCTCCTCGTCTCTCCCTAACATCCCCTCTTTCTCTTCTTGTTTTTTACCCTCTCTGGGCCTCTTGGGACATGGAGCGACCCAGGGCTTTGGGATCTTTGGCGAACTCCATGAGGATTGGCTTGACAGGTGGGAGGTCTCTTGTGATTTCGTCCACGGTCCTCTTGCTGGGACAGGCTCCGTCTGGGGTGGGGAAGGGTCGCAGGTCCTCCTCTGTGTGTGGGGCTCCACGTCCAAGCCTGACACCCAGCTCTGTAGGGGTGAAGATGGGCAAGGGGAGGGTTTTTCTCTTTGGCAGCAGCTGGTGCTCCATCACCCCTCTTTCCACGGTGCCCACTCTGAAGACACCAGAGGGGCAGGTCTGCATCAGCGAACGGGCCTGCCACTGCCGGGACAGAGTCTCTCTACGAGAGTTGTCATTTACGTTCATCGTCTGCCTGCGGGCATCAGAGAAAAGAAGTGAGAAACTGTGGGAGCACGCACTGTGATTTACCTTCTGAATTAGACTGCCTTCCAATTAGAGAACAGTTCAAGAATTGCCAAATAAATGAGCAAGTAGATCTTGATCCAAGTCTAATGGTGGTAAGGAAGATTTGAAATCGCAGCCAGGATGTTATTAGTAGAAATAGAAACCTTTTTCCTTTCATTTAGCGGTGACAAATACCACAAAAAGGGGACCAGCAGAATGTTTTCTGGTTGGTCTATGAGCTCTCACCTGTCCTGAGGTTGAGTCTTGAGACTGACACTATGCCAGTCAGCGCAGTAGCTCTCCCTCTGAGCCTTGTTGTCCTCCGTTACACTGCAGGTCAGCTCAGCTCCCACCACCACACCGTTACTCTTCTTCAGGACAGTACAGACTGGCAACATCTCTGCTGTGGGAAGATCTGTCTCAGATTTATCGTTTCCAATGGGTCTTGCTGATCAGTCTGGTGATGTGTCTGTGATGAGGAAACAGTGATGCTTCAGCTGGCTGTAGCTCCTGGCTTCCACGGTCTCTCCCTCTCTTTCTTTGTGCTGTCTGTGTCTGGGCTTGGGTATGTCCACAGCTTTTATAGATGTTCTGTTGCTATTTCTGATCCATGTTGTCACTCTACAATCAGTGTGCACTGACATACAACACCAAGCACTCCGTGTCTCATTTCCCGAGAGCTGAAAGCCACTCTGAGAACGGGTTAAGGGTAATTGGGCTGAAAATCCCCTGATTCTCAAATTGTATGCCCAGTCACCTCTGTAATCACTCAGCCCAACACTTTCCACTTCAGCTGGGATCATGGTGTCTGAGAGAGGAAGGTATCATGGAGACAATCAGTATGGAGATTATATAAACATGTAGACAGACACACTAAACGGGTTTAGTCTACTACGGAGAGGAATCTTAATAAGGTTTTTGTCTTGATGTACATGAAGCAGCAACAGGCACCGCGCTAATGTGGAAAGATAACAATGATGCAGCTGTTTTTGATACACAAAAGATACTTCAGGCATGTAGGTTAAATATGTATGGATCAGAAATAACACATCAGTTACTTGGAGATAAAAGGTGAAAAGCTAGAGAACTTTATGGAATATCCGGCTGAATTTTAAATAATAATACAGTTCAGAAGGAGTTCATACAACAGCTGTGCCTTGTGAAAACATCAAACCCCCTCAGTAGATGCCTTTACAACGCACTGCCTCACAGCAGCAGTGAGAGCTCCATCCCCAGTGATTCATTACCTCGGTGTCAGAGCACCACACAAGCCATAATCAACTCAGGTTACAGACTGTGAAACACGCGCGCACACACACACACACTCACCACTGACAGTTGTCTGCTGGTGTGATATTACTACCAGTCCCTGTCTCTGACTCATTTATCCACATCAGGTACTGATATCATCAGATAACAAATATCAGATATCTCACACAGAGCACAAAGTTTAATGATTCTAATGACAAAAAGCCTAATCAATCACATTGCCCAACCTGTGCCAAATTATGACAGTAAATCTTACAGCTGTTTCACTGCATATATGACTATTCATGTCCTATATATACACACATATATATATACACATATATATACACACACATATATATATATATATATACAT